>PVKC010023564.1:0-17231 GCA_004027635.1 Crocidura indochinensis
ATGCCCCTCAAAGCATTTCCTTTAAACCAGTCAAAGGGTGAGGAAATATGAAACACATAGACAAGATAAATATATTTTCAGTAAAATCTTGAATGAGTCAGATGATAAAAGCATATAAAATTTGAAATCGTATGTGTTTTTGCTACTGTTCTTATAGTTCATAATATTGAATGTTTTTACAAGCCAAGTCATAAACCAATAAACTGCATACATTTGTTTTTATTTCTATGTATTCATAATATGAAATTTTACATTGGCAGGATCTAATGCATATATGATTCAGAATATATAACATTCAAGATTAACTGCCCCTATTGATCACTGTTACTTTTAAATAAGTACTCTTTGCAGGTTTTCCATTAAACTCCATGGTTACCTGTGTTATTGTCACACAGAGCATTTTCAGAATAGACTTTTCTCCCCCTTTTATTTTATTTATGAAAAGACTTTGGTTAATATTAACATTAACCAATCCCAGATGTCAACAATTAAGTTTCATCCAACAACACATTTAAGCAGACACTTTCCTCAGACTGAGAATAAGAAGACTTTACATAAACATGTGTAGAGGATTTTGAGTCTATCTTAAGATAAAATAGTTGTGTTTAGTGACTAAACATATCATTACACAAATGCCTGTTCCTCTTTCGCAGCTGTTCTTGCTGTTTGGGTTGCACATAGCCCCTTTGCTTTATCTCTTGCGGCTTTCACTTCATGTTTCACTATTGGGGGGGTCTGAAGAGGAGGGCTTCTGGCTGATTTTGTAATGTTCCCGCAGAAAGCTAAGCTTGCATCGTAATGAGGTTAGGTTTCATTGCTAAGCAAGGTCACGCTCCTGGGTTGGTAGAACTCCAAGGAAAATCAAAGTGCTGACATGAGCAATTGAAAGATGGTGATACAGTAGGTGGCGCTCTTTCCTCCCTGACTATCCATAGGTTGTCACTATTCCAATTCAAACTGTCTTTCCAGAGCAGATTTTCAACAAGTTCTTCTGACCATTAGGGGATCTAATATAGAATAGTTTATTTATTATTAGAAAAATAAATAATAATACATTTTATATTATTAAAACTTCTTCATAAAACAAGGACTTTTACTTTACTCTCTATGCCCCAGATAAATAGGACCCCTGTAGTTTTGTTTCTTTCTCTTCCCATAAAATTCTGACTTTCTGAGTTGGGCAAACTATTACAATCGCGAAAGCCACTGAAAACATTTATGTTGCTTGGAAAATATTTCCCATCTAGGTATGAATTTTCTATCCTCTGACTCTATGTGATATCTATCTCACTTAGTTTTCAGAGTTGCAATAACATCAAAAATTAGACTGTTCTTTAGAAACTTCCATTCCTCAAGTAGCAAAAAATAAAAGTATTGATTTTATTTCTTTTTCCTGTTTTCATGGACTTAAAAATGGCACTCTTAAATTTTGATAAAATGACACCAACCAGGATTCAAAGATTTATATTTATGGATGAACCAAATAGACCTTCACTGAAAATTTCTTCTTTTCTCCAATGTAAATGTAAAACAAAAAGATATTTGGCTGGTACTTTTCCACCACAAAAATCAGGATGAAGCATGTTTGTTCTTCACTTTATATGGTTGACCCGGAGACCACTTCATGAAATCATTTATAATGTTTCACTTAAATCCTATATTAGTGGTGGAGGAATTTTTACTCTGTCCAATCACATTAAAGGATGTATTAGACAAATATAAAGACAGAATACCAATGATTAGCTGAAAATTTTGATTTTCCTAATAGATTATATATTTTGTATATATCTTTTAATGTTTTGCTTAGATTGACTTTGACTTACAATGTGACCTTGCTTTTGTAAAACTATATAGAGTGTCAGGTGTGTCTGAGGATATGTAAGAGCAAAGAAGTTTTCAATTTGAAAACATCCTAAAAGTTGGCTAAGAATGACTGTTTGACATTTACTACTTATTCACTGTGGAATGCTGTACAAAAAGGAAAACTGCCAGATACTTTAGAGACACATATGCACACACAGTTCCACATATATGCAATAAAGGTTTTGTTGAGTCAGATAAACCCCAAATGGACTACAACTTTCTCAAAAAAAAAATACCATCTCTTTCTTCTCATAATATATTTAAACTTGAATATTTTCATTGGGAACTCCTTTAGTCCTCCCATCCATTAAGTTTTCACACACCAACAGTGTCAACCATAAACTCCAGTTACAAAATTATATGATCTGCAAATCTCCCTAAACTCCTTTGGCTCCTATTCCTAGAACAATACTGTGCTGTGCATAGTATTAATTGTTTCTGATGACAGGGATAATTTTAGAGAGGACTTGGCTGACTTCTTTGGTCTCCTTATTTGCACTTCTTTGTGACAAGTTCTGGAAGGAGCCAGGATTAGCCTGCATGAATTCCCCTATACAGCTAATTCATAATTTCCAGGTTATATTTTTTCATGGGAATTCTTAGTGACTTTTCTTTTTTAAGCAGGTCAAAGAATGCAAAAGAGGATTTGCGTTGCACTATGGTATTGTTTCACAAATCTTACATAGACTGGATTTCTTTTCTTTGTATCCTGTGCTATAATTTTTTACCATATCTTCATTGAAATAATTACTACTATGTGGGGGATATAAAAAAGAGACACATTGATTTAGAAAAAGCTTATCTTATAAGAGTGTGTTGAATATACCTTTTCGTGTCCCCTTGAACTTTTTATTCTAGAAAAATATTAGTTTATGTTCATGATTTTTTTATTTCTACACCCTCACACTGAACATATTTCCCTAATCTCTCCCTAGCCCACTTTGCCTACCAACAAATTTTTATTCACATTTTAAAATCTAGTGCAGAGTTTAACCTATTACGCAACCTTTATTTTTCTCCCCATCGATGTGGTGGAGTACAACTCTCTACTCCTTGTTGAAAGTCTTGTCATTTGAATACCACAGTACAATGTTTATCATTACCTATATTATATACAATATATACATATATTTTACATCCATATATAATAGTGCATTTGAACTTGTGCAAAGAATCAAACTTTGCCTACCTATAAATGATCATAATGCCTTCCATATTGATCCTAGTCAGTAAATATTGATTACCTTACATTATTTTTATGTAAAGTCAAGAATCTCAGCTATGATTCTGCTAAAATTGAAAAATAAAAAGTCCATAGTAGTTATTTGGTTCAATCAATTCGATTAATAGTTGAGTAAAGTATATCCAAACTTCTACATTGACCAATTTATTTTATGTCATTATTGTATGGCAGATTGTTTCAGAGATTAGAAATTAGTTCTTAAACACCCTTCTTTCCATTGCAGTAGGCTGAAGTACTGAAGTGAAGAGAGAATGTTACTCCAATAGGAAATACTGACTTTTCCTAACCCCCAACCTTTAAGGCATCCCCACAGAGAGACTCATGTTTTCTTCTAGAGTTTGGAGATCACTGGAGCTTTATATAAATTGAGCAATCTTTGAATTCATTTGTGGTTCTCAGGTTGAATAGGTCTTTGCTCTCCTGTTAGATCGGGGATTCCTACAGGCATTAATCAGACTGTATGACACTCTGGTCTTGAAATGATCTTATTATGAATAAAATGGTACTAAAATGAAGTTGTTCATGGAAAAGTGAAGAAAAGGCATTAATAGATCAACCTCACTACTGAAAACACTCCAATACCAAGAAAACTTGATAGCGATTTCTGGGACTAAGTGTGGCAATGAAGGAACTCATATCTATAGGGGAACTTTTCAAAGACTTTCAGGGATTTTACAGAATATGACTAATAGATGTGGGGTGAAGATGGTTGTTAAACAGAAAGAACAAGAAAGACTTACTTGATTATGGAAGCTGAAAAATTCTACACTCTGGAAATAGGAGACCCAAAAACCGAGGGGCATATTTTATTATTACTTTTACTTGCCAGTTTTTATGTATTTCTAACAGAAATAATTTATGATCTCCTTAAGAGCAATTATCTTGACTTCCATCTTTCCTTTATTTTTTCTTTCTTTCAGAATGAAGTGAAATGACATGTATTTAAATGGTTCTAGGGGCATCTATATTTATAATCCCCACATGGTGCACAAGGGTATTTCACTGTTCCTAAATGTGGGTCCCAGCTCGGGTCCTACTGAAGATCAGGAGGTGACTTAGGCACCTAAATAAAACGATTTCCTAGAAAAACAATTTGTTTGTAATTTTCCCAAAGAAGTCACATAATTCACAAGGCAAGAAAAGAGGCTAATGGTCAGGCAAAGTTTTGTCAGTTAATTTGTTCAGTGAGCAGTGAAGAATATAGAGCATAGGTTTAGAAAAGATGAATAGATGGAAGAGATTGGCTGGAAATTCATTCAAACCAAGGCTGGATCCATGAAATCATGGCATTGCTCAGAAGGAATTGGGTTAAGGGAAGGAAAATAGGATAAGGTGAGGTCTGACCTTGTAGCATAATTAAGGGTACAAAATGTTAGTAAAATATAAGAAGGATGTAGAAATGTAAGGGAAGAAGAAATGCAAATGTACTTTTGAAATTCTACTAGTACTTAACACTGATCTTTCTTGGTGTTTTATAGTTTTAAAGACAAATTTATTAAATTTTTAATTATCTAACAATAAATACTAACATTTATGTGCTACTTTACATTTTATTCTTACTATTTGGTCCTTGAGTAAAAATTCCATTCTTTGCACTTAACAAAAAAAGCAAGTTATAAGCACCAACTTTATTGGCCTGCAACAGGGGAAGAAGTATTAATCATATGGTCAACATCAATTATTGTTCTCATTTTAAATATCACTTACATCCCTTTAAATATGTAGTTATTTTGTTTTCTCCTTTATAGTATTTGTTTTAAGGGTAGGATAGGTGATGTTACAATGATGAATGTACAAATTCAGTCTAAGAATTAAGGCATTTGCAATATCCAAAAGTGTGTATTTTATTAAAATAAAAGTCAACCATGTATATAATCCTTACAAAGATGTAAAGAGTGAAAAGAGGACATTTAGAATCAGGTTGTTTTCCCCAAGCTTCCTCAAGAGATTTTTATAACATACAGAAGACCAGAGGATATACAAAAGTGATTAAATATACATTAGATAAGAGATTTTGTTCATTTATTTATGGATATATTAGTACGGGAGTTAAACTTGGTACTTTTCAGGAGCTATTCCTTGCTCTGTACTCAAGAGTAACCTTTGTTGGTGCCCAAAGGATTATATGTGGATACAGTGGTATTCTGGGTCCGAGACAAGTACCTTAGCTCCTATACTATTTCTCCTGGAACAATATATTTAAATATAAGAAAGAAAATAATAAGCACATGAAGGTATTCCTTGGTATACAGAAAGAAATAGATACAAGTGATTCTCAGTTTAACTTTATAAAAAGGGAGACATCATTTTCTTCAAGATAGAAGAAAGTCAAAGTCAAATGAAGGTAGTCAGAAGCATTGAATGTAGTAGGATTATTGACTCTTACAAAAATATATATACATCTATATACATATAGATATATACATCGATATATATACATATATATAAATATAAACAGAGTAAAGAGGTGTTCCCTACCATAGACAAACCTTTTCAGAAAATAAAAAAGAAATATGAAAAATTAAAGGAGAACTATACACTGGATGACAAAAAAAAAGTTGAAAATAGGGGCCGGTGAGGTGGCACAATGGGTAAGCCATCTGCCTTGGCCACACTAGGCAGATTAGATCCCACAGCGACCCATATGGACCCCCAAGCCAGGAGCGATTTCTGAGTGCATAGCCAGGAGTAACCCCTAAGCGTCACCGGGTGTACCACCCGCCAAAAAAAAAAACATTGAAAACTCAAATCTGTGGCAAATGTTATTTAGCACAATATAGTAACTCATAATGTAAATGAAAACTTAATAATGGACTCTGAAGAGACTAAGAAGAGATTTACAGTTTTTAGTGCCCAAATATTATTTTCACTACAAGAAGGATTTTTTTCAGCATTGATTAATTTTAAAGAGGTGAGAGAGAATACAAGATAAACTGGAATAGCATATAGGACCTGAAAATTAAAATTGCTTATATAAATGATGAAAACATATAAAATTATAAAGAAGCCAGATTTAAATGTTTCCTGGAAGGCAAATCTGAGGTAATTAGGGCATGAACATAAATAATATCAATAAAGTCTCATAATCCGTTGAATAAAATAAAAATACACAAGCTCATACTGATAAGAAATGAATAAGTAAACACTTGGTAAGAAGGTAAAGCAGAACGCTACTTAATAAGCATAGAATAAATGAATTATCAAAATCATCATTATGCTACAGCCATTATAAGTGAATCACACAAACATCAACAAGGGATGCTAAAACCAGCCATGAAAGTTTAATATACAATATAATATTTGCAAAGTTTTAATGCATCACACCATAAAGTGCTTATTAATTATAAAAAAGTAATAACTGGGAGAAATAAAACATGAAAGTCATCGCTTTAACCAAAAAGAACAAAATTAAAATTGCCCAAAATGAGCCAAATCAATTGACATTCTATGCTTCTTAATGTGAAACATTCAGAAGGATGCAAAATTATATCCTTGGCATTTCATACCTAAAAGTGCTTACCTTAGATCTAATCATAAGAACGAATTAGGCCCACCAGATTGAGAAATATTCTGCAGCCCAATTAGACCATACTTATCAAAAACATTTATATTTTGAAAACACAAAGAAGATAGGAAATAGTTCCACATCCATAGAGAATAAAAATACATGACTAGTAAATTAATGAATATTCCTCAATTGAATCCTGATGGGGGAGTGTCTAACAAAATATAGTTGGAAAAATATGAATAATCTCTGGACTTATTAATGCCCAATTCCCTAGCTTTGTTGATTTTTATGCTATGATGGTATTGTATGATGGCACTGTACTCTGATTACATAGAATTATTCTTTAGTTCCTAGAAAACATACACTAACATTCTCAGGAGTAAAGATATGATGAAAGAAGTTTGCTTTCAAGTGTTTCATGAAAACATACCAACAGTAATGTAAAGAGCAAAATTCTGTTAGTCCCATGTATGTCTCCAGCATACTTCATATTTGGTTGATTTCATGGGACGGTTCTGAAGGTTGGGTTGTTTGTCTTTGGAGAGATATCTGCATGTAAATATTGCTCTCTAAATACATCTCCCTCATTTCATCAGGAGACATAATCTCTATTTTTCAGGGAATAAAGTATGATTTAAATCTGTGCAATTTTGTTTACCTGGTCACATCCCTAATAAACGTTCATTTCCACCCTACCCCTTTGTCCTAGCTAAGTTTCTTTATGCATTTAGTTGATTTGTTTGGAGGCCGAACCTGGTAATACTCTATCTCACTCCAGTGCTGTGTTCAGGGATCACGCCTGTCATTACTCTGGGAACAATTTGTCAATTCGGGACCAAACCTGAATATACATGTGCAAGGTAAATACATGTATAATATCTACTATCTCAGCCAGTGTCCTGGATAAATTTATTAAACTAATATGCAAGCTATATAGAGATTTTACTCAGTAGTGCTGGGAATCTCCCAGATGTACAGGAGACATAGGTATTATCATGAGATGTGTTTGACTTATTTTATTACCAATTTCTCTCATGTTTATCAGAGTTTTGTTTTTGTTTTGTTTAGTTTCTTTTTGTTTTGTTTAGTTTGTTAGTCCAGTTTCTGAAAACTCCAAGGCGAATATATATTGGTTCTGATATAATTTCTTTTTGTTAATTTTTGTTTGTTTTATTTTTTTGTACTTTGGGCGGGTTATGGGATTTGTCTGGCTATATTCATAGCTTACTCCTGGGTTTGCACTCAATGCTCACTCTTGATTATCAAGGAACATTATGAAATGTCAAAGATGAAACCTAGGGTGGCTATATGCAAGGAAATACTCTACCCACTGTAAAATCACTAAACCCACGAATTTCTTTTGTGACTCCAACATAAAAATCTATGTAGAAGAAAAATATACTATATATCATGTGGTAGAATGTTACCAAATAGCAAAACAGAAAAAAATGTAATGCAAACCTTCTAGATAATATTTTCTAAATATCATTAAAAACATTTTTAAAAAATTAGGTGTGCTATGAATTGAGCACCAACTAGTCTGCAGACTTGAACAAGATGCTAAAGAACTCAAAGTATATTCTTAGTTTCCGTCTCCTTTAGTTCCCATTTTATAGGGGTAACCAAGAAATCAAAATTAGGAAACCAAAATCCCTGCTATGTAAAGAAAAGGAAAGGACTTAGCTTACAAATAACCTTAAAACTCTCTCCATGTTACCAATGTCTTTTAAATTATCAATAGACTGTTTACTGTCTTAAAAACTATAATAAAAACAAAACCACCCTTCAGATGGTGTTAAACAAATGGTTTCAGCTACTGTGCCAAACTTGGTGGAATTCTGGGTCTGCCTGCAGTTATTTGAAGCAATATTCAGAGGTTAAGCAGTGTCTGTCACGACACTGGATTTGAAGTCATTGCCTGTATTAGTTTGCTAGAATTCCCATAGCAAAATATTGCAAACAATAGAAATGCATTGTTTCCCAATCCAATTGGTTGGTGATCTGAAATTTGGGAATGGATAGAGTTTGCTTTTGATCCTACCTGATGAAAAAACTGTTCCATGCCTGTCCTTCATTTTATGGTTCATTGGCTATTTTCGTGACATTCTTTGGATTCGCTTAATAATGCCTTGGATGCTGCTTTAATATGCACATATTATTCTTATGATGTCCAAATCTCCATTCCCCTTTATTTTTGTTGTATTGAGCAGCATTCGTTTTTAAGAGTGTAAATATTTATAATCATGGAGGTATAAAACTATTGATGTATAAAATATATACCAAAACTCTTCCACCACAGTCTTTTCAATCCTTGCAGTGTGTTCCAACATTATTGGTTAGCTCAAATCTGTGGTCATTCAGGGACCCCCCTTTTAATACAGACAGATTAAAGTGAATAAGACCTCACCTAATGCCCTTATCTCTATTTGATCTCCTACAAAAACTCCGTTCCCAAATAAATTCGCGCAACATCTTCAGGCGAAAACAATTTAAAGCAGAAAATTGCCTCACAGTCACATTCACATAGTTCAAAGAAGTACTCTCAAATGACCTTTCAAAATCTTTTTCCAAATATTTTCTGCAATATAAATATTAAAAAAAACTAAATATACCTGCAACCTTTAGCATTGAGTCCTGATTACAACTAACTCATTTCCCTTTTACCTAAACTATTACAAATCCATTTGTAATTTTCCTGTAACTTGAAATTCGTAGGATAATGTATACTTTGATCTTGCGTATATATTTACCTTTGGCAAGTAGATTGAAATCTACGTGAAATCTAGGATCCAGCTGTCAGTTGTCTGACCAAGCTCATTTTCAAGTTGACCTCTAGACACTTAAATAGGTGCACCAGTGGGACTCTGAGTGTAATAAGAACAGGACACTGCAAGTCTCTTCCTGTTTTACCATTTCTGCTCTGTAGACCCAGAGTAGCATTCTAGATTTTAATGAGTTTTTTGTTTTGTTTGTTTTGCTTTGTTTTATTTTGGAGGGGACATATCATACCCAGCAATGATCAGGAAGATTGGTGTTGTTTAGTGTGCCAGGGATCAAACTGGGCCAGCCCTGTATAAGGCAAGTGCCTTACATACTGTACTATCATCTTGCATCAGCATTTTAGGTTTTGAGTAAGCATAGATAGTTGGACAAACTAAATTGCAGAAATAAGAGATTCATCAGAACCAACAAGATATCTAACTATAGTGTATTTCTTGAAAGCAAACTAAATGAGCATCTTTACATGACTACAAGTGGCAAAGAGATGGAAAGAAAGAAGAAAAAAAGAAAGACACTCAGTTGGAAGTAAATTCGAATGTGAAGACAATGAAACATAGGAAACAATAACATGGAAATTCTGTAACATGGAAAATTACTTAAAAGCACATAAAAGCTTATGAATCAACCTTGTAGTGTATTCACATTGCAATGTTGAGAATAACACGTTAAAAATATTCAATTTTGAGGGGCCCAGGAGATAGCATGGAGGTAATGCGTTTGCCTTTCATGCAAAAGGTCATTGGTTCGAATCCCGGTGCCCCATATGGTCCCCTGTGCCTGCCAGGAGCAATTTCTGAGCATAGAGCCAGGAGTAACCCCTGAGCACTGCCGGGTGTGACCCAAAAAAACCAAAAAAAAAAAAAATTCAATTTTGGGCCCGGAGAGATAGCACAGCGGTGTTTGCCTTGCAAGCAGCCGATCTAGGACCAAAGTTGGTTGGTTCGGATCCCAGTGTCCCATATGGTCCCCCGTGCCTGCCAGGAGCCATTTCTGAGCAGATAGCTAGGAGTATCCCCTGAGCACCGCTGAGTGTGGCCCAAAAACAAAACAAAAAAAAATTTAATTTTGTCCCAATTTGTTGTTGTTGGACAACTTGTTTTTTATCGAAATTGCTTTTGTTTGAAGAAGGTTCTGTCTTCATTATTTGCACTTTAAAATTTTATTTGCTAATTACCAAGGGCATATAAATGCCATTCATTAAGTCATTAAATGATAGTAACTATTATTTCTGAAATACACAGTAAATGAATGTCATAAGTGGAAACTAGTAAGTAAAACCTAGATCCAGAGCAATAACACAGTGGTAGGGCATTCAATTCCCGGCATCCCATATGATCTCCCAAGCTTGTCAAGAGTGATTTCCGAGTGCAGAGCCAGGAGTGACTGCTGAGTGCCACTGGTTGTGACACAAAAAATAAACCAAAAAGAATATGTTAAAAGGACTTCAAGTTAGTTCAAGGATTAGAGAGAGGTAGGCAATGAATCCCAAAAGCTGTTTCAAATATCATTTGTTCTGTCACAGTCTGGAACATATTCTCTCTCTCTCTCTCTCTCTCTCTCTCTCTCTCTTTCACACACACATATACAGAGTAAGACTTACTAGTGTGCCTCTGCCTAATACTAGAATCACATGGACCTTCCTCTTCACAGGCAAGGAATGTCACCATACCTGGTTCAGGCACCTAACCTATGTGCAACAATAGGCAATGAACCCTACAGGTAAAACTGAGTCACAGTAACCTAATGACTCATTTGTTCTTTCCAGTCATTATCCTGCCAGTGATAGTCAGACCCCAGAAAACAGACTTGATCCTACACAAAAGGACATGGGTGAAAAAACATGCAGCTTACAGCAACATATGAAAAGAAAATCTATCTTGAGTATGAGTTCCAGAGTTCATTCAAAAGAGAAATGCTCAAACTTATTTCGACCACTGTTTTCTTTGTAGGAATGAATATTCCTACAAAAATCTATCCATTCTACATAAGAGATAAAAAGAATCCCCAACTCATTGCATCTGAATTGGATACCTCTTGGATCATGCCAATGATTCTCTGAAGAGGTCAAAGTATTGCACACTTTGGTAATATTTATCCATAGCATACACCCATGTGTAATTCCTACAACTGAGTAGTTATACTTTAATCATAGCATGTTTGTTGAAAGAGCAGAAGGGGGAATTTCTCTGATTTTGTCCATCACAGCATTGAGAATAAAATGAAACTACCTTCTGGAGAAAAGGAAGTAAATGTTCCACTCCTATGCAAATGTCTATGCCCATGGTAGCATATAAGCTCACTAGGCAAGAGCCCATTTATCATGTCCTTCCTGCCATCCATTCCATTCTCTCTTCTTGCCTTCCTGGTGGCCTTTTGCATAATGGTAAGCAATGCATCACTTACACCCTCGAACAGAAATATATACTTTTTTAATATGCAAGTCTAATGGTTCCATTTGACAAAAGAAATTCCAGTGATCTATATTGTCTCTTAAATTTGATCCAACATATTGTGGCGCTCGGGCTGACTTACTTCCTGCTAATAATTTCTTAACAGAAAATGGAAACACAATAGCATTAGTAAATCAAACCAAACGTGTGATTAAATGCTGCTCAAATACCAGGCATTCATTTCAGTTCCACCAGCCTGACACCAAGGCAGTACCAGTTGGAAGGGAAAGTCCTGTTATTTGCATGCCTGCAAAGTGCATTATACAAATCACCCTATGTATTGACTGCTGCAAAGAAACTTGGTGACTGAAATTTAACATTCACATATATGTATCAAAGGCAAATCACAGCGAGGACACACCTTGATTTCTTATTTAATAGGGGATAAGTTCTTTATGTTGTTGTTATTGTTTACTTTATAGTTACTTGCCTGTCCACAAATTCAATCCGACTAACTTCCCTGCTAGTTTTTTCAAGGCTTTGCCATTATGGCAAACTGGAAGTTACCTCCTACTTAAAAACTTAAAAGTTGCCTATTCCTTTCTTCCTACTCCAGGCACTCCATCTTTTAGAGATGGTGTTCATTTTAAAGTACAGTTAAAATCAAAGTAGATTTAGTCTTTGATGCTCTCTGAATGCTATCACAGTGTGAATGATTTTTTCCCCTCCTCTCATTCCTGTATTCCGTTGTGAGAACTTGGCTCACGATACATCTGAATCCTCCAGTGACATCTCTACCGCTGCTCACCATAGGGTATCTTGCCATTGGTGAGATATCTATACATCAAGTGTGTGTGAACTGTCAGGAATGGCATAAGAAGGCCAGGTGCTAGTCTCAAAGGGAGAGAACTCATCATTGCTTTCTATGGAAGGGTGCCCTCCAATTACTCGGGGCAATTCTATCTCATTTAGAAGCCTGAATTTAAGGATAAAGTCACTTACTTAGTTGTGATGGGGAAAATACATCTGTGTCCATTCAATTACTTAGAGTGATTCCTTCATTTTCCTGGTCCTGTGTTCAGATATTCAGCCAATCACAGATAGGAAATCTAAATATATCATTAGCCCTGAAATGTTTGTGTCTACAATGAGCACATACAAAATTATCTCTTTATCTTTATGCTTAAACAAATTGGTCTATAAATATATAATTATTTAGATATCATTTTCTTATTTATTAAACTGATCATATAAATTATATTGGAGGATATGCACGCTATATGAAAATAATGTGATCTTTTTACCTAAGGTACTTGAGCACCCACAATTGTTAATATCTTTGGGGTGCTGAAAGAAATTCCCCTTTCATGTTAAAGGTATGAACAATGTAAAGATGTGTTGTAATAGACTGTAAAAAATATTTATTATGTTCCTGGTTTGTGATAGATATTATCTTTCATGTAATATTCATGTATTTTTAAACTTTTATTTAATTATTCATTTTTTAAATAAATTAGAGATTTTATATCTCTCCATGTGATACTGTTGAGAACCTGTCACTCACTGGCCTTCACTACATCTCCCTATATTACACAAGGACTCTATTTATGCATTACACATTTAATGTTAAACCTGATACAATAGTAGAAAGAAGACAGAAAAAATATTAGGTCCTTTAAAAATATTTCTGAAGACTGACATGCCATCCCTGAAAGTAAATATTTTCACTTCAGGATCTTTCAAAGTCTTAAAATTAACAGCCCACTGACACTTGGGGATTCAATAAATCATGTACAACTGTTGGAGTTTCCCAAGAGAGTAGTGGTTCTCCCATGACCCACAAACTGTAATTTACTCCTAATATAATTTCCCAACCAGTCCTATATAATTCCCTAGACACAATCTGGAATTAAGATCTTTTGATAAAAGCAGGAAAACAAATCTACCATTTTCTCAGGCTGCTAATATCTGAATAAACAGAGGTTTGTTCCTATAACAAGCATGGTATTGATAATAATCCCAAAACAAATATTGATAACACTCATGACTCTAGCACCCAAATCCTTACATTTCTGAATATTCTCTTTAATCCCACTGTCTATCACATTTTTCTTTTAAATAATAGCTTAGCTGAATTTTATATTTTCTTACTTTATTTAAATGTCTATTTCAGCAAGATACTATTTAGCTATTCTTGAAATTAAAAATAATAAAAGGAAGACATTCCATCTCCTGGACAGGCTTTTATTTATTTATTTTCAAAATTAGTATAGTAGAATTTAGGGATATATATCTGAAATAAATCAAATATACATTATTTTCATTACTTAAGAACTTACATTCGATCAATTTTTGTGAAGAGAGAATTTGCCAATACTAAACTTTTATTTCAAAATAGACTATAGTGTTAGATTCCTAGGCACCTCTTTTTGTTAATTGACCAATCTTTAAGTCTGTTTCATGAATTTTTCAGTTCAACTGTAACTTACTTAACATATGTTGTTGATTCATAGTGGCATCACAGTCAACAGCAATAGAACAAATGTCTCTTGCATTTCAAACTGGGCCAACACTTAATATCACACTTGGGAGTCATTTAAAACAATGAATCCTCCACAAAGTGCATCATAAATGAGTAAAGGAGGGCACTAAATAGAATGTGCAAAGTATACTTGTTTTCATGAGAACTGAAATAAGAGGAATATTGTGTAAGTTTCAGTGATTTTGTTCATCTGTTGTCACTCTGCACATGTTTACTCATTACTACAAAGGACCTACAATATTTTGTTTTCAGGTAACAATTTTTAGCAAGTAGGCTTTTTTAACCACTAAAACAGTGAAGATTGGCTTACTTGGTTCTCCTGCTTTATAGTATTTCACTGTAGAAATACATTCTTTAGGGCCCGGGAGATAGCATGGAGGTAAGGCATTTGCCTTTCATGCAGAAGGTCATCAGTTCGAATCCCAGTGTCCCATATGGTCCCCCGTGCCTGCCAGGAGCAATTTCTGAGCATGGAGCCAGGAGTAACCCCTGAGCACTGCCGGGTGTGACCAATAAACCACAAAAAAATACATTCTTTATATTAAATCACTTCTTTGCTAATAGATATTTGACATCTTTTTTTTTAATTTTGAAATTTTTTAATTTTTCAACTTGAATGTTTTTATCAGGAATAGATACATCATTCTACCACAATTATTGTAAAGTAGAGAAATGCTATTTTTAGTCAAAATACTGTCCTTTGTTTACAAGGGCATGATACAATTTCTAACCTTTTTATTAAGCAACTTATTTTACATATTTAATATTTTTTGACAGCAACAGAACTGGATGCAGAACAAGTTGTGTGGTCAGTTTTGTTTTGTTTTAGAATTTGTTCTTATAAAACTGTAGGATATTATATAGTGAAATATATATAATGAATGAGCTGTAATAGACCCTCATAATGCAGCTAGGAAGAGTGACCAATGCATTTCACAAGTTCTTAATACATAGAAACAGAAAGAACAAAGCTATAAATAAGATTGTCCTGGGGGATATGGCACAAATGGTAGAGCATGTGACTTGCATGTGTAAGACTCTGGGAGTGGTCCCTAATATAATATGCTTTCATCACATCACTGTTATATATGGCCCTTCCCCACAAAGCCTATACATACTACCTAAATAGATTGGGCACTGCAAAACTCAAGATGGTTTCCTCACGAAGCTAGCTATCAGAAATAACTTCCTAGCAAGAAGTGGAGATGATGATATTTTGACACACAATGAAAGATAGCTAAATTAGAATCTTTTTATGGAACATTCAATGGAAGAAAATTACAGATTTCTCAGGCCTCGTTATTGCTTGGTTTTGAAATTCAGAAAGTCCAGGTTTGGGCCTTTCCACATGATCATTTCCCACAATTTTGTGTAATCCTGTCAACAGTAAATAAGGGCTTTGAATGCTGTAAGCTGGTTTTAGCTGCTGTGGACTTTGATGAAATAGAATTTATCCCTTCTATACTCTCTTAATCTTTGGTTACTTGTGAATGGCATTCGTGCTATTGCTAAACTTGATGGTATCAAATATGTTTGGCCATACTTGTCTAAATACAGTCAATTCCTCCTCAACAGACACCCAGATTTTAGTGTAAGGAAATGGTTCTCAATATTTGGCTTTCAGGCCAACAACAGAAGCTTAACCTAGGCCTTTGTTAAAAACATTAACCCATTACTCCCAAGCCCAACACTACTGAATCAAAGCCTCTTGGAGTAGGGTCCTGTGTCTTACAATTAAATAACCTAATTAGTGAGAGAAGCAGAATCTCTGTCTCAAATACAGGCTGGGGTGGGGGAGGAAGTAGATGGCGGCATTGGTGGTTGAATGTTGCTGGTGAAGGGGGTGATCTTTTTATGACTAAAATTCAACTACAATCATATTTGTAATCACAGTGTCTAAATAAAAATATTCTTAAAAAACAAAAAAATACATAAGTAAATTCCAATGCATCTTAATATTTCCAGGACTGGAAGAAAATCTTTATTGATGTAATCTCTTCCTAAGTACCACATTTTTGTCAAGGCTATGAATTAATCAAAGGAATTTTTCTGTCCCTAACTTAATTAAGAAGTTAGGATAAGAATCAAGAAAGTAAGAGATGAGAAGACTGGTAGTTGAAAACAGCAAACTATGGTGCAAAAAATGCATTTGCCTCTTATTATTGAGAGAACACTTAGAAAATGAATATACATTGTCTCTAGCCCAGGTGTCTTAACCTTAAATCTTAATCTGAGACATTCCAAAATATATCTATAAAGCTATAGAACAAGTTTATAAGCCCTTTCTATACAAAATCCAGTCTACCCATCAGCAATACTGACATCATATAAAATATGAAACTTGAAGAATTAAATCTTAGAACTTTGGGGGCCAGACGGTGGCGCTGGAGGTAAGATGCCTGCCTTGCCCTGTGCTAATCTAGGATGGACCACGGTTCTATCCCCAGGTTCCCCATATGGTCCCCCATGCCTGCCAGGAGCGACTCCTGAGCGAATAGCCAGGAGTAACCCCTGAGCATCACCGGGTGTGACCCAAAAACCAAAAAACAAAACAAAACAAAACAAAAACAACAACAACAACAACAACAACAAAACTTAGAACTCCATGCCAGATCCATGCAATGAGATGGGCTTTTAAATAAAATTCAGCTGTCTATTCATTCCCTGGTCCTCTTCCCTCATCCTTGAACTGCAGGAGATTGGAGCCCGTGGGCTTTGGTGACCCCATTCTTGGGAAATGTTTATTTGTTGATTGATTTTGCTGTATTGGTTACTTCCTTTCTTTCCCCTTTGCCATCATTTTGCCACATACATGCTG
This sequence comes from Crocidura indochinensis, assembly GCA_004027635.1. Classification (NCBI taxonomy): domain Eukaryota; kingdom Metazoa; phylum Chordata; class Mammalia; order Eulipotyphla; family Soricidae; genus Crocidura; species Crocidura indochinensis. The sequence continues at coordinate 17,146 of PVKC010023564.1, forward strand.
ATCCTTTTCCCATTCCCCTTATGTGCCCTGGGAAAATACAATGAATAAAAACTTATTGGTACTGAAAAAAAAAAAAAATTCAGCCA
>PVKC010023565.1:0-17227 GCA_004027635.1 Crocidura indochinensis
AGGAGATACACATGTCCCTTTTATGTTTTAGAAATAGTCAAGAGGGAGGGTGTTGTTTCCGAGACACCACTTTGGTCTGTGATTTGGGCAAGCGAAGAGCAGATGGAGCCATGTCCTCCCCGTGTTGCCTGCTCAGGCTTCCAACTCCCAGAGAGGCGTTTGCTTCCTAATTGCTGAAAGTTGGAAGTTCACCAGTCCCCTCCCAGTCCCTTGTAGGAACTAGGAAGCCTGGGGTCTCTTTTAAATTGCTCCTCACCAGAACCCACTTGCTGAGACCCTGAGCAGGTGTCCAGGACTAACCCTGGGAACTGGGAGAAAGGAGAGAACGCTGTGGCTGCATCTTCCCCTTAGCTTGACCAAAAAGCCTACAGCTTAGAGCCATGCCATCCACGTGTAGTCTGCTGAAGCTTCAGACTCCACCCCAAAAAATTACTTTGAAAGATATGTAATCCATCTTAGCCAAAACAAAAATCATTAGTACAGAAAAATGGTTACATGTGGGGTAACAGGAGGTCGGAGTGAGAGAGTAAAGGTATAAAACGAGCTCCTGGATGGGTTTCAGATAATGACAAACAGATGAAACAAAATGATATCCAAATATTTGTCATATGTTCTGTGCAGGGGCGCTAGCCCCCATGCGGTTTCACAATGGACAGGTTTAGTAAGGAAACTTCCCTGGTAATTCCTGAAGCCAGAACCTATTGTGCTGCTAGTCCCACCTCCTGGCTCTCAGGAAGAAAGAGATCCTTCAAGAGCTGGAAGGTCAAAGCTCCCACCCCAGACCCTCCCTCTGGAGCTGGGAGGGAAATGGAAAAAGCCTAGGGAAACCAATAAGCTCCTCCAAGGGACCCACCTCGCTGACTTGCCCAGGCATGCAGCTCAGGGAAAGCCCTGGAGTTCCAGAGGAAGGAGGTAGAGTGGTGCTGGGGTGATCCATGTCCCGCACCCCTTCCTAGGTCTGGTTAAAGAGGCCTTCGGCATGGTGTAGGACTGCCAAACCCCATGCTGGCAGAACCTCCTGGCTCCCAGGAAGGAAAGAGGGAGACTAAGATTATATTTAATTCTTCCTTGAGTCTGTCATTTTCCTTGAGTTACCACCTAGTGAAGAATGAAACATATTTCAGGCTCATGGTAGAATATTAGATATGCATGGGGATGAACAGCTTGCCTCATATTTACCATTAAAATATTAAGTGGGGGGCGGGGAAAAATATTAAGTGAATTCCCAAGAAGTTTCTTAAATTTAAACAGAAAGTCTCAGGGTAAGAATCTCCCTGGTCCCAAGTAAACAGTGTTATTCTTGACTAAGTTGGGACAGCAGGGCATTTAAAAAATGTTGAATTTTGAATCATATGTGTTTCAACTTCATATTTTGTCTATATGTTCTTTTACTGTAACAATAAAAATAGAGATGAATTATTTAACTTTTGAAATTTAACCACTGCCTTAAATTTTTTGTGGGAAATAAGAGGCTTTATCTTTCCTTGGAGCAGCACCCGGAGATTATATAGGACTTTTCAGACTCACAAGTCAATAGATAGACTAAATTCCTTTTATTTATCTAAATTGACCGTAACTCATAAGCAGGATTGACTGATCACTTTTTATTCCTATGAAGAGTCAACCTAGAAAAATTAAATAACCTTTCGAAGGTTGCATTTAATCATAGTGACAAAACAAAGCAAAAATAGCAATCGTATGTAAAGTTCATCAAGTTTTGTGAATGATACTTATCCATATTAACACAGTGGACCTACTTCTCAGTCCTGGTGGTGATATGTAATCATTCCTTCTTAGGTCCCCCAAAGATTCTGTTGGATCTAAAAAAGAACCCTTTACAAAAATATTCAGATTGTCCAAGGTTTCATCCAGGCTAGCAAATACAAAACTAAAATTCGGGGACCCCTCTGAAATTAATATCATCATACACTGAAAATAGTGTCTTTAGTCTTTGCACCCACTTGATTCGAATGAATCATTCTGATAAGACAATAATAGCAAAGCACAACATCCATTCGTTCTTCATAAGTTTGTAAAAATATTACAGACTATCTCTGCAGAAGTTGGAAGTGTTTTAAACTAAATATAGGTTTTTTGTATTATGGGTTACATCTATTGTGTGTGCTGAATTGAAATTGAATTGAGTGCTTTCCACATAAAAGGTTATGTGTACTTGAGTCATATCCCCAGTCCCACAAACTATTTATTATCTTTTATATATAACTTATTCTTATTGATTCTAGTTTGAGGTTTGCAGACCTTATCCCCCAAACTTATATAGTCATCTATACTGTGAACAGTCTATATTTGCTTAGAGTAAATTATCTATATAATATAATATAAAATTGTTTCTCTGTATTTTATTTTATTATTCCAATTTCATCTTCTTTATACCCGTGTAAAATTGGTAGATAAATCTTAATTTTAAATAGTCTGCATGCACTGGTTAGACTCCAACTTAATATAACTCTTCAAATGTTTTGAAGTTATCTTTCCCCAACAGTGGCCAGTCATGACCTTTTTCTGGGTTCAGATATTCATTGAAATGTTCTCTGCAGAGGTTCTGATTCAGTTTTCATGGGCCAGTGAAAATATAAAGTGGCTTTGTCCCTGCTATTGGTTGCCTACAGGTTTCTTCAAGGTAAATGGCTCAGTCATATTATACTATTTTATAACATAACCAATTTAGGTTCAGCAGAGTTAATTCCATCACCTATCATAAAGCATGAGTGCCTTTCTTTGGAGCTGCCTTCCTAGGGGCCTTCTCCCAGCACTCTTTCTGCAATGCCCCAGGGTGAAGGTCACACTGCATGATTGAAGGATCAGCTGAAATCCTAATCCTTTTAGCAGCATGGTTGCTGTTTAGGGCTTCTCTTATAAAATGCCTTTGAAATATGATTTTAATTTTTTCAGATGTGGAAACTCAGACATAGTCTCACAGAGAGATTAAATGTCCTCTCCAAGGACGTTCATTGCTAGTCAGAGGTTGATCCAGTAATCTAATTAAGGCCTTATAATTCGAACAGTGTTGCCAAAACCACACTTTTTTTCCTCCTCTTGCCAAACCCTGTAATTGGGTATGATGACTTGCTTGGCCCTCTGCCCTGGAATCCCTCTCATGCCCACAGCTGAAGAAGCCATTTGACCACACTGATAGGTCCTACCCTGGGTGAAGGGTGTTGGATGATGAGTGCTCATTAATCGTGGGGAATTTAAAGAGCCTTCTTCAAAAGGTAGGTCTTGAAACCAGTGCTTAGGGGTCTGAACTTTGTGGCAGTGACCCAGTCCCATATTGGAGCATACTGATTGACAGAGGATGGCTCTTCTGTTTCCATTTATCAAACTTTTCATTTGTTTTTGCATGACTAGGTCACCATGACTAGTGCCTTGCCTGCTATCCCAGAGTTATAGACTTCTGTGAGCCTTTGCCAGGCAGTGAAATTACCTACCCACCATCTGCTAATATTGAGGCAGTTAACCCAACTTTCTCTGGTTCCTTGTGACTCTCAGATCATCTCCTAGCTTTATCCTAAGCCTTTTGGTCTCACTGCCTTTCTGAGCCCTTTCATATCTGGGTTTCTCCCCCTCATCCATAAATGAACTTTCTCCTTTCTGTAAATATGTCTATGGTCAGAGTTTTATCTGATTCTATCACCAGTGCAATCTCAACTTCTTTATTGTCTTCCCACTTTCTTTTATTGTTGTGATAACTGAGGATTGCACACACGCTGGGCCACAGTCTTCTGGAGACTGTATGTCCACTTGGGTTATCACTTGGCTGCAGCAAAGGTTTGTGCTTAAGGTTCTTGCACATGTTTGCATTGTGTACTTCTAACAGTGGTGTTCACAGATCTTTATCTGTCATGCCTATATACAATTGATTGCACTGGAAACCATCAGATTTTTGGTGGGTGCCAGAGGTACCTACAGAGCAGAGTTGCATAGGCCATACTCAACACATGCTCAACTCAGAGTTTGAATCTTGGCCTTGTGCTTGAAAGACAAATATTTCTATCTACTGAATGATCCTGGGGCCCCTAAGGACAAATTCTTTGAAAGACCTAGAAGGGAAGCATCTATTCTGTTCTATCAAAATAGGCTCAACACTTTCCTTTGTCTTTCATTTATATCTTATGTACCTTTATTTTTCGTTCTGGCATTTGTGAGTAACTAGCAATTGAGTTTTGGCTTTCCAAGGAGTACTAGCCTTATCTACTTTTGTTTTCTAAACTGTCCTCATTTCTCATTGTCCTTGTTTTTGACATCTTGTCAGGTTTGTTCCTTCCTTCCTTACTTGATTTTTATGAGTTATGTTTGAAACGTGTTAAGTCTAGCCAGCAGATGAATGGGTTAATAGATGAATGTGAAAACATGTAAACATTCTGCTTCTTTTCTCTATAAAATGATCTATTATTGTCCCTTTTAGAGGTTCTGGTATGTGTGTGAAGTTTGAATGATACATGTCTTTGTGTCACTGTCTTCATTCCAATCCTTAAAATGCAGTTCTCCTTCAACACATGTCTATTTTTAATAATAAAACAAAACTGTTGTCAAACTCAGATTTTGTGTCAAATTCTGGGAGATATTTATATGAGATCTTCAGAATATAACCATCATTTTGTGTAGGAAGAGAAGAATGACAAAGCCATTAAAATCTCTGGAGGTAAGTAATGTCTCTCAAGGAATCCCATTATCAGAGGTGCACTTAGACCTGTATTGAAATATTTGAGAATATTCTATTTAAGAAAAATTTAAAAGAAAATAGCCATTAGAGAAGTCAGATATGGAAGCATAATAAAGTTGGATTCATTTAATACCACTTATTCAAGATTGACAAAATAAAATACAGGTGTTCTATAGTCATCAACCACTTCAGAATTTAAGATATTTCTAAGTTTTTGCTATGACTGTGATCGCAGTCATGTACACCTATGTATTTATACATACAGGCACATGTCTCTTCAAGGTGGAGACTTTAAAATTAACTGCACATTTGATAGATTTTTTAGAAAAACTTTAATTTGCAGTTCAAAAGGCAAAATAAGTAAGCCTAAGAAAGCACATTACCCCACTAGAAATAATCAAGCATCTCTGTGCTTCTGTATTTCTTGAGAGAGAGCCCAATCACTTTTGCATGTCTGCTAACTAATGAACACTATATAGCAGTTGAAAATAATGAGGTAACTCTCTGTCTTAGTATAGAAAATACACCTAAAATGTGTTGCTAAATAAAAACAAGTAGAAAGGCAATGCTCTTGTTTGTTTCCATTTGTAGAGAAAAGCAAAACATGTTAAATGTTATCTAGTCCTGTTTTGCATGCATACATTTTATATGGTATAAAATGCATACATTTTATATGGTATATGGAGTTGTGAAACCACCCCAGGCATCATATCTTTACTTCTGTGTGAACAGGTATGAAGAAGCAGGGTAGCAGCAAAGAATTAATAAACCAAGCTAGTCATGAGAGAATTATGAAGTCATTTTTTTTACCTCACAGTATCACTCTAAGGACACCAAATCCAAACTAACTCTCTTTATTAATCCAGTACAAAATTCATCCATGTGGGCAGGGTGGAGTAAGATTTAGGTAAACTTTTACATACCAAAGGGCTATGTGAAAAGAAAAAAAGAAGATGGGAACAACTTTGTTTTGGGCTAATTGCTAGTTGCTATCTTATATTTTCACCCTTCCTGTTCAAAACAAACAAACAAAAAAAAGCTACAAAAGTTTTGTTTTACTGTTCTCTATCAGAGGTGGGTAACCAGATCAGAACTTATAAAAGTGTTTGTTATTTTGAATAGGCACAGGAAAAGTTGATTCTAAAAGCATCAAAGGTTAAATTATGCATACATATTCTCAAAACAGTCAGCTTTTTCCAAATCTTTTTTTATATATCACAATTTTTTTCATAGACTTCTCTGAACATAAATATGAGAACCTTTCTGTAGATACACTTAATTTGAAAAGTCTTAAACATTTTTACATGAAACACTATAATACGAGTCTAGAACATGAGTTACTCTTTTTTTTTACATTGGGAAGATCACCCATAAACAGAATTCTCAGAAGAAATCCCCTTGCTGACACCTTAATTTTGAACTTTCAGCCAAAAAACATTAATAAAACAAAACACATATGCAGTTACTCTGTCCCTCAAGCCCCCAGATTGTAGTACATTGTAACATTTCTTAGCAGTACACAAAGCAATTGAAAGCCACAAAATTTATGCAACTCCTTTAACATTGAAGACATAGTATATTTTTTACAGTTCAATACACATAAATATTAATTTAAGTCAGTGCTTCTCAATTATTTTATGTCATGCCCACCAGGAAGAATAAAAAATTTTTCACGTCCCCGTGTGACTGTAAATAGTATCTTTATTTAAAAAACTATTTAACCTGCAAAACAAAAATATATAAAATAATTTGAGCTGATTTTTTTAATCAGAGGTGATGTCTGGAATTAATGGCTACAATGAGCACGTTTTTGCAGGGTTTGAAGCAGGACACAGCAACTCTCAGCTCCAGAGACATATTAGCTTGTTATGACAGTATTTGCCGAGGTCAATGGAGCCTCACACCCCCGCTGGGAGGTGCACCCCACTATTTGAGAACCATTGATTTAAGATAAACTCGAAAGTTTAAGTGATAGGCCTTGAGACTTCCTTATCTGAAGTTTGATACTATTATATTCGTCTTCTTTTGACTTTTCTTTTTAAATTTATTTAAAGAAAGTATGTCACATAGCTGACACAATTGATAATAATACATTTGTTTCAGGAAGAACAAAGGCAAAGTTATTATTTTCTTCTTCACTCTTTTTCTCTCTTTTTAAGAATAAGAGTCAAAGGAGCACAGCAAAAATGGTGGCAACTGCTATTTGCATAGTCCCAGTGAAATATGGGGGACATGGAAAGGAATAGCCTTGGCATTAATACAAGGAGACCTAACCCCTGAAGTTTTCTGGCATAAGACCAACTCTAGGCTCCAGACATACTAAGTTGTCTAACCGAAGTCATTGTCTGTAGTGCCAATACATTTTATTTTTCACACAGTAGCTATTGTTGGTGTCAGGTTTCTGTAGTTAAAGATCCTGGAATCTGTGCATATCCTACATCAAAGTCAGGATGATGTGGAGTGTTCTCTAGTTTCACCTCACAATTAGAGGGCAATGAGTTCCTTTTTATAAACTTCTCTAAACAAAGTAAGAACATTTATGATTATATATACATATATAGAGTTTGAAAATAAGCTTGCTAAAACATTCTTAAAATGATCACTATAGTTAGTATCTATAGTATCCAAGTTCCTGTTCCATGGACTTCTGTGGACTTCATTAGAACACCTTGTGGACATAATTTGAGAATGAGTTGCAACTTAATATACACAATAGTACATCACAGCAATTGGGAAACATTCCCAATTGGATAGCTGAGAACCATTAAAAATCTAACAACATGATGCATCTTTCCAGAACTGTGCAAACGGAGTTTAAACCACAAGAATTGTATACAAAATTTTCTGTTTGCAGGAAGGCATAGAACAAAACAGTAGTCATTAAAATCTATCTCAGGTAGAACACAGTTTAACAAGCAATATAAGGACCAGTGCAAATAGGGTCAAGAGAACAACCTGCAAGAAACTTGCAGGAGGCCCTGAAAGCAGTTATTTCACAGCTGGACTTCAGCTAAACTTGGATTTTCCATCTTCTTCTCAATCTTCACCTTCTGTGTTAGGTCTTCTGGGATGAAAAGGCCTTCAGTTAGTTCCTAGGCCAGAATTTGGGGTGTGTGTGTGGGGAGCACCTGCTCGTCAACCTGCTGTTGGTCCCCTCCAATGGGGCTTTCTCTTTGGCTTTACCCCATTAGCGACCTTGATATGCTGCTATAGATTGGGATGCTCGGTCCTCACATATAGCACCTTTGGTAGAAGAAAGGTGGTAGGCCTGGGCCTTTGGGACACTGTTCAGAGTCTTCACTGTCTGCTCCTGTCCCATCTAAGGGGTTCTCTGCCATGTTCATAACAGGGATTACATGTTGTAGTGAAGGGCACTGCACACTCAGTTCATCTCCAGGAGGCTGTCATTGTGATAATTCACCAGAGGGTCAAGGCACTCACCTTTATTGGGGTCTTCTTGGGTCTCTGGGTCCTGGATCATTGTTCATGTGCCAGTTGTAATGATGGGAGAACACCTTTGTTTTGAGTTAATAGCTGTGTGTCATCTTACAATATAGGAAAAAATATGTAGAACGTCTATAGCAAAGTGATGGCAGGGGCCGGAGAGATAGCATTGGCGCTAAGGCCTTGCATGCAGAAGAATGGTGGTTTGAATTCCGCATCCCATATGATCCCTTGAGACTGCCAGGAGTGATTTCTGAGTGTAGAACCAGGAGTAATCCCTGAGTGCTGCTAGGTGTGGCCCAAAAAAAAAAAAAAAAAAAAAGTGATGGTAATTGTGAGCTCTGCTCAAAGTAATGTAATTGGAAACTAGTTTTAACAGTGTGTGCTTCTTTATACATATTTTTTGTTTTTTATTTTTTCTGTAGTGAAAATATACTCAGAATTTTTATGGATAATTATAAAAATAAAATGGTCATAGTATGTTTTCTGGCTCATATATTTTAGCTTCAACCTGTGCAATAACAAACTGTAAAAGCAAACATTTAGGAAATCAGTACTTATAAGAGACCATGGGGAAAATAGTAAGGGGCTTAAATGGTGGATAAAACTCAGTACCCATGATATCCTCATGGTTGTAGGCCAACTAACATTTAGGCATATAATTAAACTTTCTAGGAAAGATGTTCTAATTGGAGTTCCTGGAGATGATGGGAACAAGCAGGAAAGAATTGAAGAAATCTTCCAAATAAGTTTGACTTGATTTGGAATTTTAAATGAAGCAAGATAAGAAAGATGGAGGTGACATTCTAGAAGATAGAAGCACATTAACACTAGGGCACAGAAGACGAAAAGGGAAGGTGTCTATGTGACTGGAGAAAGAGTCCTCGAGAGTTAATGCTGAAAAAAATTGAGAAGTTCTGCTGGGCAACAATCAGGTATCAGGTCAGACTTGCCCCAGGGGCCCATAGCAAAGGCCTTTTAGTCTTCCTTCATCAGCACCCAATCTACCAACTGGATAGAAAATGTATATGTATATGTATATGTATATATAAGCATCACTGTTATCTGGAAACCAAACTGCATCACTGCCCTTAGATAGCTAAATCAATCCTAATCTATGCCAACTCTTGTCTCATCCCTTTATACATTTCCTCTATATTTCTTTCTCAGAATCGTTCAGCTCCAAATTTGTTGTTGTTTTTTTTTTTTCTTTTCATCACATCGATAACCTTGTGTGTTCTTTCCTAAAAATACCTGATTGAGGGCTTTTTCTTATTTTTCACACCATGTCACCTTCACTCTTTCAGAAGGGTTCCACTCCTCTTCATCACATGGGTCCAATCCATTAATTGTTATCTCTTTCCTGTACTTTTAGCACATGCTGCTCTTAATTATTTTTCTCTCTCCACATCCTCTCTCAAATTCCTTGGTATCAGACTTTGATTTTTCTTTGTTTATCTCCAAAGAATAGTACAGTTTTCTGACACATAATAAGTACTTTATGTTTTTTATAATTTTAAATAAATGTACCCTGCATTTCATTGTTGGTAGTTGGTAGTGTGTGCCTTTATGTCTACCCCATCAGATACTATAATGTCTTGTAAGTATTTTGAACTAACAAATTAAAGGTTATAAGGCTATATAAAACATAGTTTAGAGAAAATAAAAAGTAATGGGGATAAAACATGTAAGATTTCAGGGCTGACTGGAGGTCAACTTACTATTGGAAGACAAATTACTATTGAAAAGTGGAAAGTTATTTTTTATAAGGATTAATTTTAACAATATACAGAAACAAAGCAAGGTATTGGTGTTGCAAGTCAGCCCTTGATGGGGTTGAGTGATGGAGGGATGGAGGAGAGACATTTCTCCTCCAGCTTGGACCACGCATCTGGTACCCTGTTCAGCCGGCGATTCTGAGGTGAATGTGGTGGGAAGAAAGCCAACAGGCAGTCAGGCTCTGAAGAAAACAACTCTTTATTCGTGAAGAGGCCGAAGCCAAAAGGCCCCAGAATAGGCTCCAAGAAAAAAGCCCCTTCGCCTGTCATAGACCCTTGTTTTATACCCCAGAATCAGGTACTACCCAGTGGTGGGATCAGGTACCACCCTAGGGTGGGAGCAGATTGCCAGGTCACACCCTAGGATAGGACACAATCACTGATCAGGGTAGGGTCAGTAACATGATAATTCCATTGAAATGTTTACATACACAACAATTCACTGGTTTGTTTTTAGTAAACAAACAATGATATACATAAGTAAGTAATATTGTCTACAATTATTAAAGGAAAAACTAGTCAATAATAAAAGTGGTTGTTTGCATAAGTGCATCACAGGAAAATGTAAAGAAAAACTTCTAACCTAAACACAGGGTGTCCCTCCCTTAATAGAAATAAATTATAATGAGCTTTTGCAATCCTAAATCCGCCTTTAGCCAAAGGCGGGTAAACATTTCCATAGAAACAATGTAATAAAGTGAAAATTAACATACTAGCCTTTTTCAAAAATATAACATTTCTGAAAAATATACCATACACCTGTAACTTAAAATGTTTTCAATGCTTTCTACCAAGCACTATTCTGGAAATTCTTTTTGTTCCTATACCTTTAAACTATTTGGGGAAACATTTTGTTCCTATTAACCTTCCCTACACACAAGCACAAAAGCATAAATACAGAACATACATTTTGAAAACAGACTAATACATTAAAATACACAGTAAAACATTTTGCAATTGAAAATATTAACTATGGAAAACAATAAAACACATTTAAATTGGCAAGAACCTGACTTAATCAAGAGATATACCTGAAGCAAAGTTAAATGCAGGCGGTTTTTAAGTTAGATTGTTCATTTGGTCTTTACTGTTATTTCTCCCCCTTTTTAACTAATTTTTTTACACCAGTAACTAAAACTTATCCCATCACCAACTATGTGTAAAATATATGGCTACCCACTTGAGCCCTTCACCTAAAAATCATTAGTTCAGATGCTGGTCTTCTTCCAAAGCCGTGATGTCTCTATGTGGCTTCTTCCATGGGGTTTCAGCTGAGTTAACTTGAGCTCTTTCATTCTCCTGATCTGGAGGGTGGAACCCAGGCTCGCTGCTTTTGCTGGTTTCCATGCCGCTGTTTCCAAGTGGCTTTACTGGAGCAGAGCTGAACCAAGCCGCGGGCTTCACCGCTTCTGTAGCTTTTTGCCGCTTATCTGCCGTTCTGTGCTGATAGAAGCTGCCTTTTTTTTTTCCAGGCAGCACTTTGGAAGCTGGCTTCACTGCCGCAGCTGCTGCAACCCAACTTAACCACAACTTTTTCTGCAGGGCTTGTTCAAAGTGAGGGGCGCTAGCGGTAAGGTGTCTGCCTTGCAAGCGCTAGCCAAGGAAAGACCGTGGTTCTATCCTCAGCGTCCCATATGGTCCCCCCAAGCCAAGGGCAATTTCCGAGCACTTGGCCAGGAGTAACTCCTGAGCATCAAATGGGTGTGGCCCAAAAAAACAAAACCAAAAAAAAAAATGTTCAAAGTGGTTTAAACTAAAAGTCCAGTCCGAAATTTTCAAAGTCGAAATCCAAATTCAAGCTGTAAGTCATATTCAGTAAATCAGTCCATTCTAAATACAGTCTTTTTTTTTGTCCCTTTCCAATCTAGGCTTTCCATCAGTCTCTGAGGAGGCCAAGGTTTTTGTTTCTTGTAACAAAGTCTCAGTCCTGGGCCTGGGCCTGGGATGGGGGTGATACAAACTTCTGCCTCCCATGTTTCAGTTGCTCTTCTGACCCCAGAAGGGGTGTTGGCCATACTTGAAAATGGCCTCACGTGGTAGCCCAAGGTTTTGGACTGACTGCAACTGAAAAGAGCCAAAATCAAACTCAAAAGCAGGAATCTCACCATGATTGCTGTTCTTTGGATCCAGAGTTCAGATCCATGTTCAGGACTCCATAATGTTGCAAGTCAGCCTTTGATGGGGTTGACTGATGGAGGGATGAAGGATGAGGCCTTTCTCCTCCAGCTCGGACCACACGTCTGTTACCCTGTTCAGCTGGCAGTTCTGAGGTGAATGTGGTAGGAAGAAAGCCAATAGGCAGTCAGGTTTCTGAAGAAAACAGCTCTTTATTCTGTGAAGATGCTGAAGCCAAAAGGCTCCAGAATAGGTCCCAGGAAAAAGCCCCTTCGCCTTTCACAGACCCTTGTTTTATACCCCAGAATCAAATACTACTCAATGGTGGGATCAGGTTCCACCCAAACATGGGAGCAGAATGCCAGGTCACACACCCTAGGGTAGGGCACAATCACAGATCAGGGTAGGGTCAGTAACATGATAATCCCACTGAAATGTTTACATACACAACTATTGCTACCCAATGAAACCAACCCTAAATGATATCAGTAGAGCTGAGACCTGTGGATTTGGAGGGAGCAGAGCAAACCTTTGGAATAATGGTTGGTGAAAGGCTCCTAGAACTCCGGTGCTGGGCAGTGTGGCAGCACTACCAGTATAAAACAAAAATATTGTTCTTCTAAATCTCAGAGAAAGGCAGTCATATTTGTCCATTTTGTTGGAAGCAAGTAAAAAAAGTAAAATTTCAATTATAACTATTAATTTTTAATACTGCAAAAAGTTAAGAGAATACATACAACAAGATTTAAAAGTAATTTTTATAATTTTCAACTTATGCTCATACTGACATTTATTGTTAATTTTTCTCAAGTTATCTACACTTTGTATTTAAAGTTTTATTTTAGTTGCTAGTTGTGATAAATAAACCCAAACACCACATCTAAAATAGACATTTTCTCACATGCTCATCTTCCATTTTCCTGGTCCAAAACTCTCTCCTTGACTGCTTTGTTCTTAACACAGGATGTACCCAGACTCTTAACTTGTGTATGTAGTGTCTGTCTCTTGTTATGAGACAAGTGTTTGTTCTCTCTTCATGGTCTTACATGTAATAGAGACATAATTAAATGAATGTATCTTCTAGTTATTCTATTCTATTCAAGTACTTTAACTCACATTTAAATATATATGTTATTTAAGCTTTCTGTTGAGCTTCTGCAATTAGCAGGGACCTCGTCATTAGAGTCAAAAAATTTCATATGCCCTCACACAAGATAATACTCACCCAAGTTGTCTTTTTTTAGTGAAATTAAATTTTTATTGAGAGATGATACTAATTTTAAGGACAATGTAGGATGGAAAAGAGAAGAGGAGGGGAGGAAGGAGGAGAAAGTAAGAGAGGGAGGAGAGGCAAGGGAGGAAAAGAGAAAAAAGTAGAGGAGTGGAAAAGTAAGGGGAAGGGAATGAAATAAGGAGAGGAAGGAGGGGAGGAGAGTGTAGCAAGACATGTACATCTTTCATAAAGTACAGAGAGAGAATCCCAGAGCTGGGATTCAGTCAACTCCAAAATAGAATGCCAAAAGGAATGGCTATTCTTGTTTATTTGCTCTGTATGTGTGTATTTATGATACCAGGGATGGATAATTGTTTGCGTGTCTTAAATGGCTTTGAAATGATTGGAATTATAATATGATTAAGATATTTTTTCTGCATTCAGTGCTGCTTTTACTGTCCAGTCCTTTGTCATCTGGATGTAGCATTAACATGCATAAAGTGGAAAATAGAAAAGTAGCACTAACAGCTAGCCTTAGAAATTAGGACACTCTGCAAATAGAAACTGCAAAACTAATATGATAGATTATAAAATATTTTTTGACACGTCTCCTGTGTGGCAGTTTTTAAACAATATATTAATATTATAAAAATTGCAGTCATAGTGAACACACACTTACATGCATATAGATAACTAGAGACTTAACTATTTGCTTTGAACAATGGGGCAAGCAGAGCATGAAATTAAGTGTCAGGCACATTAAATCTACAGATTTTGAACTTTTTATATGGTCACTTTTCAATGAGAAATAGTAACTTGAGAACTAGTTTGATTCAAAAAGAATTATGGAATAAAATACTCTTGATGAGTAGAAATAGTATGATTGAAAGGGTTGCTGAGAGACTAGAATCATTTTGCTTGCAGTATGAAAGATTTTTGCTGCTTCATAATCAATAATCTCAGATAACTCAGGACTCCAGTGATATATAAAAGGTACAGAAAAATAATGTAATGGAGGAATAGAGATTCAGTGGAAAATTTATTTGAAATCCTTTACTGGGTTTTTCTTTAATGCATCAGAAAAAAAATGTCCTATGCTCAGTTCTCTCATCTTCATATCAAGTTGTAACCCAGATTTTTTAATATTATGGTAATGTGCTTCATCACAAGTTATGAAAAGCTTAAGATACCATTGAACTTCAAGTTTCTTTTTAAATATGATCAGAATGTCAGATTACTTCTAAAAAATTAGAATTAGGCCCCAGAATAGGAATGAAAAATATTGTACCTGCAAAGAGAAGTGAACTTATAATTTAAATTTAAGAAGAGTGGAAAAATTGAAAGGGGATCTTATTTAAAAGAAATAGAAGTTAGGAAAAATAAAAATGAAAAATGAAAAAATTCATGATTATTTGAAGGCATTACTATCTAAGCTAAGTAAACAGAATATTTAGGATAATCTTTTAATGTTTTTTATTTCTATAGAATCTGGTGATGTTTGGTGAAGGGAAGTGTTTTTCTTATTTGAGTTTGTTCCACTTTTTTCTGGGATTTCATGTTTTATTACCACAAACAATATTCAGAAGCCAAATGAGCATTGTTGAGTTAGATTCCAGATGTCTATTTATGCTCCCAGTTTATTGCTCCATTGAGAAGGCCTTTCACACATACAAAAACATCAAGCCAAAATGCTTGGAGGGGGAGAGGCTAAGCAAATGGAAGTGCTTCTCTTGGGAGCAATAGTTCAACAGGTCGGGCACTTGCTTTGCACATGGCTGACCTAGATTTGATCGCCAGCATCCCATAATGGTTCTTGAGCACACCAGGAATGATCTCTGTGCACAAAACCAGAAAGTCTGAAAATGGCCATGTATGGCCCAAACAATAGCAGCAAGTTTAATTGGAACAAGAGTTCATTTTTTTTTCTTTTCTTATATTTACTTAAACATCTTGATTACAGATATGGATGTGATTAGGTTTCAGTCATGTAAAGTACAGCCCCCTTCACCAGTGCAACATTCCCACTATCATTGTCCCAAATCTCCCTCCATTCCATCCCACCCCCACCTGTACTCTAGACAGGCCTTCCAGGTCCCTCACTCAATCACATGATTATGGTAGTTCTCAGTGTAGTTATTGCTATAACTGCACTCACCACTCTTTGTGGTGAGCTTCATGAAGTGAGCTGTAAGTTCCAGCTGTAAGTTCATTGTCTCTGAGGATTGTTGCAAAGAAGATTATTATTTTTCTTAAAACCCATAAATGAGTGAGACTATTCTGTGTCTCTCTCTCCCTCTGACTAATTTCACTCAGCATGATGGACTCCATGTACATCCATGTACAGGAAAAGTTTATTTTAATTGGGAATTTGTGGTCCATTAGAGAATGTACATTAGAGAGGTTCATCTTATGACTGATAGATGCAAAATTCATGTCTCGATCAAAAAAATGACCAGGTTGCAATGTCATGTTTCTTATCTTTTCTTGTTTTCTGGAAGAGAGCTATCTATAACATTGTAGTTGTTACTTCCTTTGAATTTTTTCTTCCTATGTGTCTGAGTGAATTTTTCCACTGGTAAATTATTAAGTAACTGTCAGTGTTTGTTTCTAAAAATATGTGTTACTGCTATTTTTATTAGATGTAAATATCTTCAATAACATTGATTTTAGTGGTGGTAGGAGTAGCAGCTATCACATAAGTAGTAATAAAACAGTAATGGTTTACACTACCATTTTTTGTTGTTGTTGTCGTCATCATCATTATAGTAGTTGTAGTATTTACAGTGATGAACTGCCCTGTTCTGTATTTGTATAGCCTAAATAAATCATCACAGCAGATCTGTGCAATTAATACATTATTTCCCTATTCTGTTAGTCTGAGGGGAAAGAATAAAGAAATTAAGTCACCTGCTTATATGAAATTGCTTTTGAGGGGCCCAGGAGATAGCATGGAGGTAAGGCATTTGCCTTTCATGCAAAAGGTCATCGGTTCGAATCCCGGTGCCCCATATGGTCCCCTGTGCCTGCCAGGAGCAATTTCTGAGCATGGAGCCAGGAGTAACCCCTGAGCACTTCCGGGTGTGACCCAAAAACCAAAAAAAAAAAAAAGAAAAGAAATTGCTTTTGAGTACAAAAAATAATATGCAATCTCAGGTCTTAATTTGGTTTGAGCCTATTCACAATAATATGCAGCCACACATATTTATATATCTTTGTGGTTCTCACAGATATAAACATAAAGTGTGCAATGAAGGAAATTACTCTTTATATTCATTGATAAATCCCTGCACACACAATTTAATAATCACCATCATCATTTAATAATACCCAGAAAATATATTTGAATGAATGACTCTAACATGGAAGAATTCTATTTTCAATTTTAGATGCAGACTGCTTTTGGGCACTGCAGGTCACTTTATTATTTTATGTTGCCAAACACCAAAACCGCCATGATGTTGAGATAGGAAAAGACTTAAGAAGTACTGAGTTTCTGGTCAATGTTGAGACTGCTTTGATTTGTTTTCAAACTAACTGATAAAAAATGAACATATGAACCCCAAATTCACCAACAATATAATATTGCACTGTTTCCTTTTGCATAGGCATACTAAAAGGGGGGGGGGGAGAATCTTATGCATAGAAACAAGTCCTTATCTAATAGGGATAAGAAGCTATAAATTTTATAATACAGGGGTGCCTCCCACCCTGAACATTTGTCATAGGGACTCAACTTAGACTCCATTTGATTGGAGAGCAACCATCCAAATTCAAACCTCAGATCCCTACTATAGAACTGACACAGTTCTCTGCAACAAAACCAGGAATCAAACACCCTCCAGAAAGTACCTAATATCAACTTGCATGAAGTTGATATGACAGCCCGATGAAGAGGAAACACCAACAACTTTATATAAGAGCAGTATCCCTACATCATCACCTAATGGTAAGATGAAATTAGAAGACATTCCATTCTTAGATCTGTACAAAGAC
>PVKC010023566.1:0-17222 GCA_004027635.1 Crocidura indochinensis
CGATGACCTTTTGCATGAAAGGCAAACACCTTACCTCCATGCTATCTCCCGGGCCCCATACTCTGTGTCTCTTAATTGATGCATTTTCTCCATTGACATTGAGAGAGATAATTGCCATGGGATTTAACATCATCTTTATGTAGTATTTGGTGTGTCTTTTGCCCTACTTGTCTTAAAGTAGACCTTTCAATATTTATTTGAAGGCTGTTTTTGAGCCTGTACATTTCTTTTTTTTAATATATTTTATTTAAACACCTTGATTACGTACATGACTGTGTTTGGGTTTCAATCATGTAAAGAACAACACCCATCACCAGTGAAACGTTCCCATCACCATTGTCCCAAATCTCCCTCCTCCCCACCCAACCACCGCCTGACTCTAGACAGGCTCTCCATTTCCCTCTTACATTCTCATTATTAGGACAGTTCAAAATATAGTTATTTCTCTAACTAAACTCATCACTCTTTGTGGTGAGCTTCTGAGGTGAACTGGAACTTCCAGCAATATGGAGATTCCTCCAGAAACTGGAAATCGAACTCCCATACGATCCAGCTATATCACTCCTAGGAATATACCCTAGGAACACAAAAATACAATACAAAAACCCCTTCCTTGCACCTATATTCATTGCAGCACTATTTACCATAGCAAGACTCTGGAAACAACCAAGATGCCCTTCAACAGACGAATGGCTAAAGAAACTGTGGTACATATACACAATGGAATATTATGCAGCTGTCAGGAGAGATGAAGTCATGAAATTTTCCTATACATGGATGTACATGGAATCTATTATGCTGAGTGAAATGTGTCAGAGAGAGAGAAACGCAGAATGGTCTCACTCACCTATGGGTTTTAAGAAAAATGAAAGACATTCTTGCAATAATAATTTTCAGACACAAACGAGAAAAGAGTCTGTACATTTCTAAACTGTTGTTTATCCATGAAGCTATGAGAGTATTTCCTTCAAATCTGAAAGTAAGTCTGACTGGGTGCATTATTAAAGGCAAACCATTCATTTTGTTGAATTATGTCACTATATCCCACCACTGTCTTCTGGCCTTGTGGATTTCTTATGACAGGTCTGTGGTAGATCTTAAGTGGCTCTTTGGAAAGTAATTTCCCTTTTTGATCTTGATGCTTTCAGTATTTTATCCCTATCTGTGTGATTAGTCATTGTGACTAGGATGTATCTTTGGTTGCTGTTTTTCAGATCTCTTTGGTACTTTTTGGGATTGCAGGATTTGGTTGCACACACTCTTTAGCTCTGGGAGTTTATCTGCATTGATTTCCTTGACTCTAATGGATTCTTATTGGGGATATTCTTTCTGGGTCTCTGGATTCCAATGATTTTGATGTGTTGAGTTTATTAAAAACTTATATTTTCATCTGTTAACATTCTTTGATGATTTTTTCCATTATATTATTTGTTTTAAGGGTCCTTTCCATTCTCTTTTGTTGTATGGCGCTGTTATACACTTCATCTTCCAGTTAACTGATTCATTTCTCAGCTGCTGTTACTCTGTTGGAGAAGCTTTCCAGTGAGGTTTTCATTTTACCTATCACATTTTTGAGTCTTGTTGTTTCAATTTGGAGTTTATTGATTTCTATTTTCATATCCTCTTGATTCTTATTTGTAGTCTGTTCATCTTGAACTAAGCTTTCTTTGAGTTCTATGAACATCCTTCATAATTTCTTCTCTTAACTTCTTATCTGAAAAGCTAAGTAGGTTTTTGTCACTTATTGTGTCATCAGAGCTGTTATCTTCATTTTCTGGGTTGTCCAGGGTTGTTTCCCTATTGCTTCACTTCTGAAGGTGATATGTGTGTGTGTGTTGTGCTAAAGTTCATTGACTAGGAGATGTGTGCAGTCGCAGAGTGGAGTAGAGCAGATGAACTCCTTTGGCTCAATTCTTCTTGGGCAGTTCCAGCTCACCTCCAATCGCATGTCTATCACAGACACTTCTGGGTGAGTTCAGGCTGCAGTAGCATGTAAGGCAGTCAGCTGCGACCAGTCTCTACCCTTCTTCTAAGTTTGATTGATTTTTTTTTGTTTAGAGAAATTTTGCTCATATGGAAATGTCTTTTTCACTAAATATTCTCTGTAGAAAAACAACTGAATATTATTTTTGCTTAGGTCTTAACTTATACCTGATCCTGGAAATGCAACTAGTGTATTTGTTCTTTGTATTCTAGATAAGTTGTGGGGAAGAAAATAAAACCTTTCAGATGACGATTGTGTATATATTTATCATTTCTCCTTTATCTTTATTTTAGCCAAATGTTTCAAGACATTCATTATATTGCATTAGTGGGAAGTTGCTAGTTTTTTAAAAAGTAAAATTATGCATTTGTGATTTTAAATAATGCATATAATAATAATTTTAAGTGTGATGTAATGCTAGTTTTAAAATCCAATGTCCAACAAAAGACATAGTTACCTTTCAGCAAATAAACATTTTAATAATGCAGATAAAAATAAAAGGTAGTCCACTGTATTCTAAATAAAAATGTATAAGAATGAACAGGTAAGTTATATATTATTAGTTTTATATTTTAATGTTTATTGGAAATCTCTATAGTTTAGACTCTAATATTATATCTCAAATTATGTTTTATTACAAACTGTCTAAAAGCATCTGAAGAAATATACATATATTAGCTGAGAGTTATAACATAGATATGTATATAAGATGCATTAAAATATTTATATGAAGCATCATTTTAGATATTATAATTATTAATAATACTTGATCATGGATAGTGCTATTTAATAAATTTAGAATATTTTTGTAACTGTTATGAGGTATTCATTTTTAAAAAAAGGTAATGGTGTTACCCAATTGAATTTGAATAAAGTTCTGCTGCTTCCTCATTTTTGTCTAGGTGAGATATTTATTACCTTTATTTTATTATTCAAAATACATCTGGAAAAGCTACTTAGAATTATAGATAATCCTTGCAGAAGTATTATTATATATTAGTTCTTGAAATAATAATTGGAATATCCACTTATGGTGTGTTATTTAATCAACATATTTTGTTAAAATATTCAATTTTTAGTCTGTGTTCTTTTATTGTTGAGTCCTACTATATATGTTTAAAGATCAAAAGCACTTGTGTTATAAAAATAAAACAAGTAAATTTCTTTTATTTTTTGGATCATGCTAGCAAAATAATTTACAACCTTATGCATCCATTCTCAATGAAATAAATCTTTTGATCAATAATTTAAGTAAATAATATGAATCAAAATATAAGTAAGAATGTATCAGTAATCTATTAGATCACTCTGAGAAAATGACAGTTCAGTAATATATAAATAAGTAAATTGTGAGTAGATAGGTTAAATTTATATAAAAATGAAACATCATTTATCTTGGTTGTGTAGTAGATATAGATTTTATTTAAGAAAACCCATTCTCATTTTTTATTTTATAATACCACAGATAATACCTAAATTTAAATCAGAATAGCCACAAATGATATCCAGGTGCTGAGGTACTTTGTGTGTCCTGCACATATATAGAACATGCAATTACTGCAAATATTTAGGTATCTGAATTAGAAGAATAAAAGGTCAATCAAAATAAATAGAGATGCACTAAGTACAGAATGGAACAAGATAACCAATTGGCACAAATGCCAGTTTTTAATTGTTTCAATAGTGTATTTAATTTTTAATAGCTTTTTGATTTATACAGTATATTATATGTTAAAGTGCTCTGTCTAAATATTTAGATGACATTAATTGTGACATGATTATTTCCATTAGTTTATATATGCATATACATATATACATACTATTATATGTGTATATATGCACTATAAATGTATATCATCTAATGCTTAAAATTAATGTAGAACTCAGGATTTAATTATCTTCTATAACTAATAGAAATCATACTATATTAATTGCCAATTTGCATGTTAAGATAGATATTTCTATCATGATGCATATTTCAAGTCAAAGTTTCATTTTTATTAATTTGTTTTCTCATTCTATGAATCACTTTGAACTTGTTATTTCCTCACATGCCCTTATAAAATATATATTTAATTTATATTTTATGTAAATTATTTAATTTGAAATTTGTGTTTACAATTGCTTGATAGTGAATTTTCTTATAGGCTTAGATATAAGAGAGATCAGAGATGAAGTAATTCCTTAAAACCTAACATAAACACAGAAAGAATGACTGGAGATGAAGCACATCAGTATACCATAAGGAAAAAATAATGAGACTGATAATTAATTTTGCTTGCTTTTGCATACTCCCTGAATGCATTTTCTTTGACATTTCTGTAGTTCTGGTCTTTCTAAATGGCAGCCTTATCCTTGAGTGACTGATGTGCATTTAGCTGAGGATAAATCCCGATTAAGTATTCTAGGTTAGGGAGAGAATTCATCTGATCATTCTTTGAAACACCAAGTGACTTAAGGCAGCATTTAGACACTCAAGTATGTATTTCCCTTTTTGTTGAGCAAAATCTTAAGAATGTTCTTTTCCTCAGACACCATCTAAATTCTTCAAGACCAGAGAGTGATCAGGGAACAGTATGTTCCCTAGACATTTGTCAAAATTGGGTGACAAAACCCCTTTTCATCCTTATTCTTTAATTGTAATTTTGTAATTTTTTGACAGTTTAGTTGCAACTAGATCTAACTCCTCTAATATAGATTACTTTTTCTCAAATATCCTCTTCAGTTTTAATTTCTGTTCCATCTCTGTACTAATTTTGTGAGCACTTTAATATGTCAGTGAATAAAATCAGTGCAGATAGGGAACAGCATATACCTGTAGCTGTAATTCTTCAGAGAAGCTAATAGAAAATATTTATTACACATATCTGGACATGCCTCGGTAAATACGTGCAGAGAGATAATATGGCATCTTTGAAAGTGAAAGTAGATCAAAAAACTGGAGAAATAGGGAGCAATTAATTTTAATGTTTTGTAAAGAGACTCATCAACATTTGGTGCAGAACTAAATGAAATATATGTGTAAAGAGAAATGATACTGAAACATGTGTCCTAAAGAGCTGTAAAAGTAGAGTTGGTGTAAATTCTGAAATTATTTTTTAAAGTTCAGTCTTGGCGATATTGAGAGTGTGATTCCCTTTAGACATACAAGAGTGAATTAATAAGAATGTGGATTATTTATCTCTTTAGTAAAGGGTAGAAATCTAAGCTTGGGAAAGAGCAATGTAGAGAAAGTTGCTGCATTTATGATTATATATGGAGTCATTGAGCAAATTAATGAAATGATTTGATCATTCTCAGACCTGATTTTCCAAAGTTAGTCAAGGATTTTGCAAAGTTCATTGACAAAAGACAAAGAAATAAACCACTCCCTCAGTAACTCCTTGTATCAAGCAAAAAATGAGGGTATTTCCTGCCACATATTGTCATAACAGTATGAGGTATTTGTTAATTATTAAGTGAAGTTCCAGAAATTTACTTCAAAATCCTCAAGTATTGCCCCATCCTTTTCAAATTTTGTTTGAAAGGAAACTTTTGTCCTCTAAAATGCTGTCATATGTATGAATACAACAATGCATATGAATTTGGCAAAATCAGAATTAGTTTTGACACAGGTCAAAGTGTTTTAAAAAAGTGTCCTGAAAAATATTCTGGCTTAAATAAATTTAAGACAAATCAAAAGAAAGTGCTGTGATTGAGAACCAGAAAATATGTCCAAAATATTTAATGGGCAGGAGAGACTCAAACTGAGTGAAATAAAGTTAAATAAAGAAAAAATATGAGCACTCTCTTTACATTGATGACTAGAAATATAAACCAGTGAAAAAGCAAAAGTCTAAGGCTTGCCAACGATCATCTACTGTTCACACATAGGAAGAAATGACATGGTTTATTGGGAGGAAATACTGATAGCTTGGCCAGGATTTAACTTTGCCATGAGTACAAGTTTTCAGTTTACTATATCTGAGAAAGTTAAGAGGATGCAATTATTTAGCATCTTCAGCTTCCAGGGTGGGAACTATTATTTGACTTCCATAGTTTATATAAGGAGGAAATGTGCTAAGATAAGAATGTTGTTTTTTTTCCTTAAAACCCAGGATGAAAGCTGTTACCAAGGCTCTTAATCCAAAGGGAGAATATCGATTGCAAGTTGTCTATGTTCTCTTACAAGAAATGTGAGAAAAATTTAATTTCTCTTACTTTGCTGCAGTCCCTGTTGGCATTGTGAGCTAGAATTAAGTTCCATAGTTTCATATATCAAGACTTTTTAAAAAATTAAACTTTTCTACAATTTTTAAACACAAATTGTCTTTGGGTTTTAAATTTATATTTACATTTATAACTATGCTATAATTATTCTAATTTATTTTTTGTCTATTCACTAACTTAAAATTTATATTACTTTATGAACTTAAATTTTGTCTGTAATTACTGTGCCTTGGACTCAGAAGGTTTCAAAAGTTATGCAATCTCTAGACATGTTAGGGATTTTTATTTTTATATACAGTATTTCCGGCATATAAGATGACTGTTGAAGCAAAAAAAAAAGTCAACCTAAGATCGGGGGTCGTCTTATACACCGAGTGTATCCTGAAAAATGTTGCAATATGCTGCTAAATGAAAATTGTCTGAATATTGCCACAAAACAAATTTTCCAACTGGATGCTGCACCAATCACTGCAAGGCTGCTCGGACCACTCTCTAACTCAGTCAATCCAAGCAGACCTTTTATGCATGCAAATTATACAGTGTTCTGTACCCAAATCTACACTGTAAAAAGCCTGCTCAGATTGGCCAGAGTCAGAGAGGAAGTCTATCACAGTATAGCCTTTGAATCTTTGCTTGTTGTGATTGGTTCACTGTGGTACATACAGTTGCAGCACAGGAAAGTTCTGTCTGATACAGCGAATATAGGCCTAAACCTATGTTTTAACTGCAAAATTAGGGAGTCGTCTTATGCGCTGGAAAATACGATATTCAATGTTCCTTGGTGGAAACTGTCAATATTAGAAATTTAAAAATTATGACATTTATGAGATGCTTAAACTCAAAAAGATAGAACCATTATTTTTTACTTGAAATTTTGAATGCTGTTATTCTAAGTAAGATGATTTGAGAACAATTTAAATTACATAAATTCATTACATATGAATGTAATAGTCAACTATGTCTATAAAAGTATAGGTTAAAATAGAAATTAGGGTATCATATAAACAAAAATTATTCAAATGAATTAATGCCTAAGGATAACATCTAATATTAATGCTTTAAAATTACATATATATATGAAATAGCACTACATAGTGTTAAACAGTTGTGGCTGGAAAAATAGTGCCATGGCTAAGATGCTTGCTTCGCATGTGGGCAATCTTTTTCCAATTTGTTGTTATGCATGTTTTCCTGAGCATTTCTGTGAGTAACTCCTAAGTTTTTATGTCTAAAGGTCAAAATTAAATCAACTAAAAATAATCATAAACATAAAATTAAAAATAGACTTAATGATATGTACCACTAAACTACCTGTATGCAGTTACTACAATTTCATGTAAGTTTTACTACAAAAAGAAAAAACATAGATGCCATCTTCCCATCTACCCACAAATATCCTGTATTTTATTCTTTGTCTTATTTCAGTGTTGTAAGCTTAGAGAGACTAGATAGCATTTTTAATTTATATCCAGACACAGTTCTTAGAGATTTGACTTTTAAAGGAAAAACATCTTCTATATCCAACAAAATTCTGCATTTCAAGGAACATATTTATAAAATAAATGTTTGGATAATAGGAACAGTATCATATTTTATTTGTTTTTATGTTAGCCCAAAAGTGCTTTGTTTGATGTGGCTACTCACTTGGCTGTGTTTATGTGTCATTAGAGATAATTTCATAATTCTAGCTGCTAAATTCTTAATAGTGATCCATTATTTTTGGACATGGGTCTATTCATTTCTTTTGCTGTGCAGTACCTCTCAATAGTAGTAATATAGGGAAGCACTAATGGTTAACAATGGGTGGATAAATTCAGGAAGTGTTGAATGAAGCAACTTAGTACAAGATTTTGGGAGAGAAAAATCCTTTAACAAGAAATCAGTCAATAACTATTGATGTCCAGAAGCCCACTTTCTGGGAAAAAAAACTTTCAGTTTTGGGCCTGTCACCATTATGATTTAAATTTAAATTCAGTGATCTTACTGAATAACATAGGAGTGAAAAAATAAACACAATTTAGTGATCAGAGTTTGATTACTATCATTTATACCATGTGGGCCACATTGCCATGCTCTTTGTCTATCATCTTTCACTTGTTCTCATCAGTAAATTCCCACTCCATACTTTTTCCAGTGTTATTATTCCTTCGGCTTTTCTCATCCAACAGCCTGACCAGATAACTAAGTGAAGCATAAGTCTTAGATATACGTGCACCCATTTTTTAGGCCTTCTCTCAATTATGAATAAGATAATATATTCTAAAAGTCTTTATCCTCTTTATCTTTGGATAAAGAAACATATTTCTGAAGGCCACTTTTATATTAGCATCATTCTAAGAGAGCTGCTGTCTATGGAAATATCCAGAATGTCAATAGGTGAAGGGAAAATACCATCACAGGGACACTATTAGCATTTGAGGAATTTGATTATGTCAGTAGAACCTGCTAAAATCTATCCTTTTTTTATCTTTACGTAAGTGGAATTTTGGGATGAACATTTAAGACATGAGCTTGAAGGCTCAGTTGACAAGAGATTGCATGGATTTCAAGGTCTGTTGGCAGTGTGAATTTCAAAGCGTAGTCACTACATGTCTCAGTAGTAAGTCTGGACCAAAATTACTCTTCCTGCTCAAAAACAAACAAACAAAAAAAACTGAACTTCCCTAAGTCTGGAACATAATGATGACATATCGCTATGAATAATGATGAAATATCACAAGTTTCTCATTCATGCATAATTACTAATCTTGAGAAAGTTTTGGAAATAATAAAAAAGATATTTGTTTACATAGAATTATTCTGAAAAAGTACCTTGAATTATACCTTTTGATAAATTGATAACCATATATATCAATGATGCTTGATAAACATATATATATCAATTTAGTGCTTCATTGGGAAATGTATTTTGAAAATAACATTTCCTTGTTCCCCAGTTTGAAAGAGTATGGTTCTTGATCTACAAATGTGAAAGCTGGATTGATGGAAAAACTTCAATATTTATGCTTATTAGTTCATTAAGTGGCTGAAAAGTTTCCTGGTGCAGGTAATGTGAAGTTTTAATCTTTAGATAAGATTTCTTCCACATGATAAATTGCTTGATTTTTTAAATGGAAGTTCAAGCTCTAATGCATATCTACAGTGATTACTTTGTGTGGTTCTGACAAAAAAATATGATGGTTATTCATGACATTCAAAGCTTTTACTAAGTCTTTTTCTTCATATGATTATTTACACCCTTTGTGGATCACTGGGACACAACATTTGAATGCCTAGGAGGCTGCATTAATGATAACTGTTCATGCACTTAGTGCTCAGAATCCATCTGAATATAGAAATCAATTATGTGAGCAGGTGCCATCCGGCAACTGAGTTTCATGCTCACTGGGATATCACAAGCATTTAAATTTGACAAAGTTAACCCACAAATATATACCTCCTTACACAACAATAAGTTAATATACATTGATGAAAATGCAAATACAAAAATCAAGACCTGGAAAGTCACTAAAATGGCTTTTCCCTGCAAATTGATACAATAATTTAAGCTCCATATCATAGTCATTCAAAATATAGAAATAGCATTGAAGCAAAAAATAGACTTAGTTATTTTCATCAACCATATAAAATTGGTTGATGTGAAATCTAGTTATTCTCGAGAATAAGAAAACCAATAGCTGAAAGTATATTGTTGGCCTTCTAGAATTAACACCTTTAAAAATGTATGCAACATACTAGTCTATTATTTGTGTGTCAAAGTGTAAAAGCTAGTTCTCTAAAAACTAGTTTTGTAGAAATAAACATAAGCTTAATTAAAAAAACATACATTTTAGTAACCTTACTAATTGTGGCAATTCTGATTTATCAAAATATTCTGAAAGATAAATTATATAAGTGAAAATTTAATATACTTTACTTTTATTATTTTTGTTGTTGAAGTTTCTTTTTTACAATCTTTTGTTTGTTTGTTTGTTTGTTTTGGGTCACACCCGGCAGTGCTCAGGGGTTACTCCTGGATCCATGCTCAGAAATTGCTCCTGGCAGGCACGGGGGACCATATGGGGCACGGTGATTCGAACTGATGACCTTTTTGCATGAAAGGCAAATGCCTTACCTCTATGCTATCTCCCAGGCCCCTCTTTTTTACAATCTTAAGCTTAATAATAATAGTGCCTCTATATAATTTCATCTGATATAAATGTTGGCTTTCAGGGTCATACCATGTGCCTCAAGGGATACTGATCTTAATAATTAATTCTATTTGTACTTGGGGGACACTATTGACCCAAATTGGCCACACGGAAGTAAAGAACACTACTTAATGTACTATGACATGAGCTCCGATATAAAATTCTTAAGGAAGATATTAAGACTTCCGTATAAACGACACAATTACTACGCATTAAAAATAGATTTTAAATATATAGATATTGGAGTTAATATATTCAGACAGCCTTTAAATAAAATTAGAATGTATTTCAATTCAATTTTATCTACATTTTGTCATGCTCAAAAATCAACCAGGTTATATATACAAATTATAATGTACATCAAGAAATATTGCTAGGGGCCCGGGAGATAACATGGAGGTAAGGCATTTGCCTTTCATGCAAAAGGTCATAGGTTCGAATCCTGGTGCTCCATATGGTCCCCCGTGCCTGCCAGGAGCAATTTCTGAGCATGGAGCCAGGAGTAATCTGAGCACTGCCAGGTGTGACCCAAAAACCAAAAAAAAAAATTGCTAAATATTGCTATTAGTATCCTTTGGAAATAATATAAACAAATAATCTCTTACTATCTCAAAGAGAATTTATTTGGAATTTGAAAAATTGGGACAAACATTAGCATGGTGAGTATTGAGATAAATCTTGAATGTTAGGGTAGTCGCTAAAAATAATAAACAATAGAATAAGTATAAATAATCATATATAAATTCATAATATCAATAAATTATAACATCATTATTTATAATATTAATAAATGGTAAATATAATAGTGTATATTTTTATTAATATTTATTAATATGGGGGCCCGGAAGATAGCATGGAGGTTAAGGTTTTTACCTTTCATGCAAAAGGTCATCGGTTTGAATCCCGGTGCCCCATATGGTCCCCCGTGCCTGCCAGGAGCAATTTCTGAGCATGGAGCCAGGAGTAACTCCTGAGCACTGCTGGGTGTGACCCAAAAAAATATTAATATGAGTTTTAGAAATATAAATGATAAATATATAATACTAAATAAATAATAATACTATTGATCTATTCATATAATAAATATAAATGATGCTATAAAATGGAGCAGATAATTCAATATTAAATTTACTTTTGTGCTATAATAGTTTTGCTCATGTGTTTACTGATCATAGTGAAATAACACTGTAAAGTTTGAGAGGGCAGAGCAGTTGTCCGGCAGATAAGGTGTTTGCCTTGCCCTCATCTGACCCAAGTTGTATCTCTGCCATGCAATATTGTCACCTGAACACCTCTAGGGGAGAGTCTTGAATACAGAGTCAGGGTAGTCCCTGAAGCACATATGGTTGTGAGCTAAAAATAATTACAACAGGGGCGGAGAGATAGCATTGAGGTAAGATGTTTCCCCTGCATACGAAAGGACGGTGGTTCAAATCCTGGCAACCATGAAGTCCCCTGTGCCTGCCAAGAGTAACCCCTGAGTGCTGCTGGGTGTGACCCAAAAACACAAACAAACAAAAAATTACAACAAAGTTTTAACACACTACAACTTCAAAGTGATTTGTATTAAGACCTTTGAAAAAAGATGTAAGGCTTGTGTTCTATATGAATTAATGTATCTAACCTGAGATAGTTCTGAACAATTGCCCTATATTCTTGCCAATCTATCTAATATATTACTTTTCTAGCATTACTTCTAATAAATTTAGGGATTCTTTGCTAAGTTTCCTGCTCTGGTGGTATCTAAAGGAGAGATTTTATTAAAAATTGCTCTGTAATTTTGAGAGTTTATATAAAACTAATCTTTATATCAGAGTACTGATGTTATGGTAGAGAAAAATCTGCATTCATGAACTATGGTAATTTAAAATGCTAAAAAAAAGGGGGCCCAGGAGATAGCATGGAGGTAATGCATTTGCCTTTCATACAAAAGGTCATTGGTTTGAATCCCGGTGCCCCATATGGTCCCCCGTGCCTGCCAGGAGCAGGAGCTAGGAGTAACCCCTGAGCACTGCCGGGTGTGACCCAAAAACCACAAAACACACACACACACACACAAAGGACTTTGTGCATTTACTTGATTACAACTCCTAATATTGGAATGACAATATCCCAAGATCACAGTAGTAGTCTATTCAAAGAGAATAAAAAAAAAAGCTACACAGAGCCAGGAATAAAGTCAATGAACCTGTTGTGATTCCAATACCAAAAAAAAAAGAAAACCTAAACTAAAAATGCTAAAGCATATTGATAAGAAAAGTGCTAAATAAAATATTAGTTTAATTAATTTGTTCTGAATAGTCCTCTTTCACCTAAGTACATTTTGTACTAGATTAACATGAATTCTGCTTTTGTTCTCTGAAACATAATAGTTTCTCATAGTAATCCTATAACTATCTTAATAAATTATTTAAGGTATCTTATTTAATGATGATTAATTAAATTATTAAGCAGAAGAGTAGCCATGAAAGTAAATGCCCTTTTTTGGATTTCAGACTTCCTCCGTTAACTGAATTATCAGGATATAATTCAAATAAAATTACTGGGTATTTACACAATAAAAATAATTCAATCTTTAAGCTACACATAGTGCTTGCTAAAATACTCCCCTCTCGGAAGTAAAGTTACTAAAGTCAATCGCATTGCATGAAATAAAATTGTAAAATTCTAGAAAATTTATCAAAGCATGGGCCGGAGCAGTGGTTCAGCGTTAGGGTTTTTGCCTTTGCAAGTGGCTGATCCAGGAAGGAAGGTTCTATCCCCCAGAGTCACATATTGTCCCCCAAGCCAGGAGAATTTCTGAGTGCATAGCTAAGAGTAATCCTTGAGCATCACTGGTGTGACTCAAAATAAAGAAAAAAATTTAAAAAAAAGAAGAAAAGAACATTTGTCAAAGCTAGAGGAATATTTTTTTTTAATTTTACCATATGAATCCTTGACCTTGTTGAACCTAGTTGCTAGAGAAAATATTATATGGCTCCAGGCGACAATAATGCCTGCTCCTCTTATTATTCCAAGATAATGTTTAGCATCTCAGTTTAAAAGTTCAAAGAACTTAGGTTACTCTTGGAAATAGGTTAATAAAATCAAGATGAAATCTACTGTGCAGAGATAAGGTGCATATCCAGATTTTCTCCAGTATTGAAGTGTAAAAACGGCATCCCATCCTTGGTTTTTCACGCCTCATTGTATGTCTGATTAGTCAAGAATTCCCAGGAGTGACAAAAGAACTCCCCATTGTTGTTAGTGAGCTGCCTTGTCCCCCAAATTATCAGTGAATTAAAAAGAAGGAATCATTGACTCTCTTCTAATTTGGAATAGTACCTGTGATTCCTCCATGGATTTAATGGGCAGATTGATGGTACAGAGAAGGACAATGAGCATAATAACAACGTAGGTAGTTCTTGTAGT
Source organism: Crocidura indochinensis (assembly GCA_004027635.1). Taxonomy (NCBI): domain Eukaryota; kingdom Metazoa; phylum Chordata; class Mammalia; order Eulipotyphla; family Soricidae; genus Crocidura; species Crocidura indochinensis. Next base: position 13,795 of record PVKC010023566.1, read on the forward strand.
TACTTTTGTGCCAATCAGTTAATCATATACTATTCTATGTAATAAATATACTATTCTTGTTCTTTTAGAAACAATACATTTTATTGGGTGCATTTTAATAGTAGACCCAACAGTTGTTCAAATTCATTGTGAATTAGACTCAATGGAGCATTGGTAGAGGTGGAACTTCGATGCTACTCCAAGCTCTATTTTCAGGAGACAATCTGTGATTCTGGGGATTCAGATGGTGGTTGTTATGAGCAAGGCTTTTGCTCTTTAATTGGAACTTCTTAATAAAAATAATAAGAGTAATTTGCACCCTAGAAAAAGTCAATCATAGTCTCCAAGCATCACACATTTATTTGTTTCCCTCTACACTATATTTCTTATGAAGTAACAACACAATATTTAGATTTAGACTTCTGTCATTAAAATTCAGTGTGTATAGATACTATATTAAGTTCACCAGCGAAATTCCAATTCAGTCTTTGACTTTAGAACTGAACATTTATCTCTATTTTTTATCTTTCTACTTTATCTTCTTGCTGTCATTAGTTGGTCTGATAGTCTTAACATACTTTAATTTATTATATTTAGTTCAACCATATAGTTGAGTTTCTCTGTATACCATGTAAAATTATAAGCATTTAGTTGTCTCCCTTGATTAATTTTATTAAACTTTATACAGATACTCTCTTACTTCATCCATTCTGTTATAATAGGCAGGATTTCATTGTTTTTATTATTGTAGAATTATATTTCATTATGTTTGTATCATGTCCTCTTTTTTTGTTTGTTTGCTTGGTTTTGGATCAAAACTCCTGGCTCTATGTTCAGAAATCGATCCTGGCAGGTTTGAGGGACCATATGGGATGCCGGGCTTCGAACCACTGACCTTGTGCATGCAAGGCAAATGCACTACCTCCATGCTATCTCTCCGACCCCATCCTCTTTTAAATTTTTACTCAATACTTTCCAGTGCTGAGTAGAGTTCCTGGGATGACCATTAGCTCTTTCATTTATCTGGGTTTTTTTTGGTTATTTTTTTTTTCAAAATGTTTACCCTTTGAAGGCTACTCACATGATAATAACTAATCTATTTTCCTTACCCCTTTATTTATGGGGCTCTTTTGTGATATTAATCTGAAAGCTGTTGAAATAAATGTTGAAAGAAACATGGAAGTCATTATATTTTTTACACTCATGATTTTGTGTTTGTTGGGTAAATTCCCAGAGTTGGTATAAGATCTTGTGAAATTTCTATTTTTAATATTTTATTTCAATGTGTTGCTTTCCATGATAGCAGCACCATTTTATATTCCCAACAGCTTGCCAGGTTAAGCTGTTTCATATCCTTACACATTTTTGCTTGTCTTTTGCATAAAAGCTGTTATCATAGGTGTGAAGTGATTTCTCACTGTTTGGTATTTCCTCAGCTATCAGAGATGAATATTATCTTAGTGTTTGACTGGAATCTTCATGTTATATTGTAGAAAGAACAGCTCAGGTCATCTCTGCTTTTTAAATCTTATTTTTATTTAGTCTTAAATTTTGTCTTCTTTGATTGATTGGCATATTAACAATTTTTTGATTTTTTGGCATATTGACATTTTTTAGAAAACCTGCACTGTAAAGCCAAAAAGGGATATAACTCTGATATAGATCCTTTTTTGGAGTACACAGTAAAATAACTTCTAAATAATCTTTTAATTTTTTAAACAACTAAAATAATATTTGAAATAATTTATTTTACTCTTCTCAAAGCATCTGTAAGAAGAGTTTTGCTTTTTGTTCGCCTTTTAGATATATCAGACTTGCCCCTGACTGTGCTCAGGGATCCCTCCTGGTGGAATTTAGGGGACTATACATGGTGCTGGGGATAGAATCCCCAAGCAACTTAACTTAGTTCCAAACCTGAAAGTAGAGTTTTAATAATTTATATGTACTGTTTTTTAATTAATAATATACCAGTCTAATATCTAGTGATTTAGTGATATTATGAAGATTAATATCCTTTCACCTTTGGACTATTTACTCAATGTGTGCATATTATTTGAAAACTTTTATTATGCTTATGTATTGATTCATTCATTATGTAATATTTCAGTATGAAAATATATTTTAATATGCTGTTATAGTTTCATATACTACTCAATTAAAATATATTTGTTGTTATTAAACCCCAAAGAGGGGCCAGAGCAATAGTACAGTGGGTAGTAGAACTTGCCTTAAATGAATATATATATATATATATATATATATATATATATATATATATATATATATCTTAGTGCAGAACCAGGAGTGATGCCTGAGAAATGCTAGGTGCTCCTAAAAAATTACCGTTTCCATTATGGAAATCACTAGATTGCTTGAAGTGGCAGAACCACAGTATTACAATGTGCATTTGATTTAAAAATCATCATTGTGAAAGACTGAAAAAACAGTCACATTTGAACAGACTGTAACTGAGTCAGAGTTTTAGTTCTCAGTATCTGCCTCCCTAGTAAGACACATTTGTGTCTTTACATTCCCAGTTACCTCTCCTAAAGTGACTATTAGTGTTTCAATGTTTGAAATAAATGGGAAGAAAATAGACTGACTTGCAGCAAACTACTAAATCGATGTAAACTTTAGCAATGTAACAATTATCCTGTGTTGTTGTAGGTTCTCCCAATTATAATGTCAGAATTATAATATACCAGAATTATTACAGCAAAATTCATATGACGGCATCAATGGAATAGCCCAACTAAAGAGTTGTAAAGTGCTGATAATTACAAATTTTAGAATGTTGACAGAAATTAAAGCAGTAATTAGGATAGTAGTACAGGTTGCTATGTCATGAATACATGGAAAATAAGCAATGTCCCAATTTCTGCATCATTTTACTCTGAAAGTGCATTTGTTTGCTTTTTTTAAGAATGTTACATTATTGCAGGGCTTTGGGGACCGGCAGGTGAACTCCATCCCCTTCCTCCCTCCACTGAGCTGCACCTGGTCCCCAGGATTTTGGGGACCGGTAGGTGAACCCCCACTCCCTTCCTCCCTCCTGCCAGAGTTGCGGTGTGGTTGCCCAGGACTTTGGGAACGGGTAAGTGGACTCCATCCCCTCCCTCCCTCCCGCCTGAGCTGCGTGGTAGCCCAGGACCCCCAAGAACCAGCAGGTGAGCTCCACCCTCTTCCACCCTCCCTCCCAGCACTGCAGTGCACTCATACCTAGGCACTCTAAGCTGGTCCCACCCCACCCCTCACCTACGTACTGGCAACATAGCTGAGCTAGGGTCTGCTTCCCTTCCATGACTCTCTGTGCATGCTTCACCACCTGGAGACTGTGGGCACACTAAAGATAACCTGCCCCCCTGAACCCTGAATTGGAGCTTGAACCCCAAGTGCTGGAGGGAACTTGTGGGCCCTACCTAAGGGGTCTGGAACTCCTTTGACTCCTA
>PVKC010023567.1:0-17199 GCA_004027635.1 Crocidura indochinensis
CATTAGCAAGACTCAGAAAGAAAGAGAGAGAAACTTAATAAAACAAATCAGAAAAGAAAATGGGAATGTCACTAGAGACAAATAGAAATTCAAAGAGGAATCAGAGGTTACTTTGAGAATCATTATGGCAGCCTACACAATTAATATGCAAAATTCCATTGTTTTACTATATACAAATAATGAAAGAGAAAAAAACATTAAAAATCATGTTATTAGAATAAAGACAGACCCTCGATCAATAAAATAGACTTAAATATTCTAACATTAATACCCAGCTATACTATCAATTAATCTTTGATGAAGGTACAAGAAATACAAAGTGGAGCAAGAAAAGCCTCTTCAACAAGATATTAGGAAAACTGGTCAACTATATATAAAAATAGTGAACTCAGACCTTTCTTTAACACTGTGCAAAAAGGTCAAATCAAAATGAATTAAAAACCTTGATATTAGACCTGAAACCATAAGGTATATAGAGAAAAATGTAAGCAGAATACTCCTTGACATTGAAGCTAAAGACATCTTAAAGGGGCGCCCGGAGATAGCATGGAGGTAAGGCATTTGCCTTTCATGCAAAAGGTCATCGGTTCGAATCCCGGTGCCCCATATGGTCCCCCGTGCCTGCCAGGAGCAATTTCTGAGCATGGAGCCAGGAGTAACCCCTGAGCACTGCCGGGTGTGACCCAAAAACAAAAAACAAAAATCAAAAAAAAAAAAGACATCTTAAAGGATGGAACACCACTGACCAAGCAAGTGAAAGCAAAAATAAACAAATGTGACTACATTGAACTAAGAAACTTCTGCATCAAAAAGTAAATGGTGATTAGGATACAAAGACTACACAGGAAATGGGAGAAATTATTCACCCAATACCATCTGATAAAGGATTACTATCTAAGCCATACAAGGTGCTTATAGCACTTAGCAAGAAAAAAATTAACCCATTCAAAAATGGGGAGAAGAAATAAACAGACATTTCCCAAAGAAAAATTACACATAGTCACATGAAAAAATACTCCACATCACAATGAGATATCATCTCATGCCACAGAGATTGAGCCACTTTACAAAGAAGATTAACCTTTATGGTGTGGATGTATGGAGAAAGAGACTGTCATTCACTGCTGGTAAGAATGTGAACTTGTCTAGTCTTTTTTGGAAAACAATATGGATATTCCTCCCAAAACTAGAAATTGAACTTCCATATGATCCAGCAATACTATTCCTAGGGGTATTCCCTAGGAACCCAAAAACACAATGCAGAAAAGCCCTCTATATCCCTATATTCATTTCAGTACTGCTTACAATAGACAGAATGTGGAAACAACCCAGGAGCCCATTAACAGATGAGTGACTAAAGAAACTGTGGTACAACACAATGGAATGCATGCAAGTATTAAAAAAAATGAAGTCATGAAATTTGCTTATTTACCTAGATGGACATAAAAAGAATCTTGTTGAGTGAAATGAGTCAGAGGCATAGGAATAGACCTTGAATAATCTCACACATTTGTTGAATATAAGAAAAATAAAAGCTAGTATGGTAATAATATCCATAGATAATAGAGATTTGGGCCAGGAGGGCCAGTCCATGGTAGAAAGCTTGCCACAAATGGCAGGGGAATGCAGTTAGTATTGAGAAGGGTACACTATGAGAATGATAATTGGAACTGGTCACTCTAGACAAGAACTGGGTGCTGAAAGAGGATAATGTGATATTCATGGTACCCCTTCATTAGCAATAATGCAAACCATATTGTCAAAAATGGGAAAAAGATAGAGGGGGAGAGAGAGAGAGAGAGAGAGAGAGAGAGAGAGAGAGAGAGAGAGAGAGAAGAGATATAGAGGTAAAATGCCTGCCCCAGAAGCAGAAGGGATAGTAGAAGGGAAACTGGGGACATTGGTGACAGGAAATATGCTCTGGTGAAGGATGGAGTAGAATTGAAACTCAATCATAAACAATTATGTAACCACTAAGCTTAAATACAATAATAATAAAAAAGAATTTGATGAAAGACAAAAATTTATCATTGCAGACACTTTGAATATAAAGATAAAATTCATTTTAGTTGTTTAATACTATCTCAACTTTATTGTCCTTAAAGATTACAAGTCAAAATGCAGATTATCTTCATTGTAATATATTATGCTAAATATTAATGATGAGAAAACAATGGCAACTGTAGGGCATAATTGCTACTAAAACTCAGGAAAATAAACTTTAGAGAAAATTAACTGAAAAATATTGACAAATTTTTGAAGCTAAATTTCTTAGCAAAAATAGAAACACCTGGGGAATAAAAACTAGCCGACGAAAATCTAGAAGCTTGACAATTTGGGTCATATGTCCTGAATCAGTTTCCCAAAATAATTGCTTTAACTTTTTTTCTCTCTCCAGTTCTAATTAAATCAATCAATGACAAATAATTGTCTATACTTGAGTTGATTATTTGCTTCAAATACACATTGTGAAATGAACTAATTAATAAAAATAAACAAATTATCATTTCATCTTAACAAATAAAAACAAAAACAATCCTTTCTGGCTGGAGAGATAGCATAGCAGCAGGGCCTTTGCCTTGCAAGAGGCCTTGCAAGTGAACTGGGACAGACCCAGGTTCAATTCCCAGCATGACATATAGATCCCAAAACCTGCCAGGAGGTATTTCTGAGCACAGAGCCAGAATTAATCCCTGTGCACCACCGAGTGTGGTCCAAAAACCAATCCTTCTCTTCCCCCACCACCACCTTCCTTTAGGTAATATCAACCCTGTATCAGAGTATACAGATTGTTTTTATTAGAAATCATCTCTTCCTAGGGCTGGAGTGATAGCACAGTGGTAGGGTGTTTGCCTTGCATGGGAATGACACAAGTTCTTGTGTAAATGGTTGGCATTTTCTTTCAATTATAAAGAAATAGAAAAATGAATTGATTTGACTTGAGGTACAGCAGTCTAGGTATGAGAAACTACCTTCATGGATGTCCCAGAATATTTAAAGGAATCACCCCTACTCAAAATTATTTCAATTGATCATGACAGAATTTTGTACTTTAACTTGTTTAAAATTAGGAGATGTTATCTTAAACATTTGGAATCTACTAGCATCTGGAGTTAAAGAGGAACAAATTCCCTTTTGTGTCTTCCCCATTGGCTAAAGTGTGGGCTATGGTATTTTATTTTCAATTAAAATTTTTTCTTTTATGAGAAAGAATACTTGGGGCCCGGGAGATAGCATGGAGATAAGGCATTTGCCTTTCATGCAAAAGGTCATCGGTTCAAATCCTGGTGCCCCATATGGTCCCCCGTGCCTGCCAGGAGCAATTTCTGAGCATGGAGCCAGGAGTAACCCCTGAGCACTGCTGGGTGTGACCAAAAAACAACAAAAAAAAAAATTTAAAAAAAATACCATAATAATATCCCATACCCATTATTCAGTTTCCCCAAATGATAACATTTTGCAAAACTATGATAGAGTACCACAGACAAGATACTGATATGAATATAATGTACATGTTTTTTCAGATTGCTCTGAGGGTTATTTATTACAGTATTTATATTTATATTATATTATATTTATTATATATTACAGCATTTATAATTTTATCACATGTGTAGTTTCATACATTTATCAGAATGACCAAAATACCAAACAATTACCTCATAGCAAAGCTCTCTCGTTACATTTTATTTATTTATTTATTTATTTATTCTGGTTTTGAGCCCCACCTGGTGATGCTCAGGGGTTACTCCTGGCTATGCGCTCAGAAATCGCTGCTGGCTTGGGGGACCATATGGGATGCCATGTGGATCAAACTGCTGTTCGTTCTAGGTCAGTCACATGCAAGGCAAATGCCCTACTGCTCCGCCACCGCTCCAGCTCCTGAAGTTGCTTTTAATAACCATACCAACCTGCTTTTTTCTACCCACCTACCCAGAATTCTACCAACCACAAATATGTTCTGCATTTAAAAATATTTTCATTGAAAAAATGTTATATAAATGGAATCATTTTTGAATTTGGATATTTTCTTTCAGTACTTACCTAGCATGAGTAAAGCCCTGAATCTGATCCCTACTACTGGAAGACCCTCTAGCATCACCAAGTATAGCTCTACTGACCCCTGGCACTAATTCCCTGTATCACTGGGAATTGCCTCTATTTAAAATATTTTAAGTGCTCACTTGTGTAGCACATATACTACAAATATTTTAAGTACAGAGGCCATAGTAGTAGTATAGCAAGTTGGGCATTTGTCTTGCATTCAAATGACCTGGATACCACCCTGGTTTCCCTTATGGTTTCCAGAGCCTGCCAGGAGTAATTCCTGAGAAGTCAGGAATAACCTCTAAGCACTGCCAGGTATATCCCTTTCAAAAAATCTACATGTAATTTATCGTTATATTTTTCTCTTATTTTATCATTATATTTTTAAGTGCAGTGCATCATTACATACTCTGAAACAAAGAAACATTTGTATTTTAAGATTATACAGAAGGCAAGGTGCACTATTCACCTGGTTATAACTGGCTCCATGTATAGTCCCCTCAGCACCATCAGGAGTGATCCCTGAGTACTCAGTCAGGAATAAACCCTGACCAATAAACACAAAGTGGAGTCTAAAAGTGGCAGTCAGAGAGAAAGAGAGATTAATTTGACAGAAAACAGAACAAAAATACCATTTTTCTCCAGTTTGGATGCAGATTTTATCTTGAAAGGTGGTATTGGATAGAGAGTTCACTAGCACCTTTTTACCTGCTCTATATTTCTATGACGTTTAAGTATTTTAACAAAGACCATTTATACCTTTTACAATTAATCAATTATAATAATCTCTTAGTAAACACTGTTCTATTCATAAATACTAAGACAGTCCTTATTGAGAAACAAGAGAAGGAAAAATATTTTACTTTGGTCAATACAGTACTTGTCTCTATAGAGAGAGCAACTCTATTTTCTTGCTCCTAGTTCCATTTAATATTTTATTCTGGGGCTCACTGCTTAATGAGCCACTGTAGCTGATCTTTTTCCAAGTCTGGAGCAGATGATGATCATAGGGTTCACTTGTGACAAAGATATATGTACTACACACACAGAAAGACCTTTGATTTATAAACCAAAGACCCTTGGTTTATAAAGAAATTATGACACTGGAAGGAAATCATTCCATTTGCTTAAAGGAGGTTCTATTTTCTGTAAAACTGTAAATCTTGTTCAGGGTCCACTTTTTTTCGTATGTTGCACAGGTTAACATGCAGTAAGAATCGACTACCCTCTATATTCCAGACAAGACCAATAGATTATTCAGCCTGAAGAGTATTAAAACTTTCTCCCAAATTCAAGACTTAAAAAGAAATGGTATCCTCCACACCCAAAGTCAACGACAACAAAACCAAGATCTACAACAAGTCATATACAAAGAGATCCTATTACACTAGCAGTCCAGAGGGCAACGAGGGGAGGTATCGGATGTATACTGGGAACAGGGGACAAGAGAGATCAACACTGGTGCGGGATTTGCCCTACTTCATTGTCACTATGTACCTTAAATATAACTGTAAAAGACTTGTAATGCACATCAGTCTCAATAAAAATTTATTAAAAGAATAAAAAAGAAATAGTATCCCACAAAAAAATTGCAGACATAGGAGTTTCAGATGTTCTTCAGGTTTGGTTGGAATTAATTTGGAAAGAGCAGATGCTTGTAATTCTAGAAATTTTTTTTTTGTTTTTTTGGGTTTTTTTTTTTGTTTTTGGGTCACACCCGGCAGTGCTCAGGGGTTACTCCTGGCTCCATGCTCAGAAATTGCTCCTGGCAGGCACGGGGGACAATATGGGGCACCGGGAATCGAACCGATGATCTTTTGCATGAAAGGCAAACGCCTTACCTCCATGCTATCTCCCGGGCCCTAGAAATTGTAACTTTATGTTTTATATGCAATGTTTACATGTCCAGAACTATCCATAGAGCTTATTGCTCCCTCAAATTTCTTTCTAACATGTCTGATTTGATATTTAGGAGTTCGTGATGATTGTCGTCTTTGGCTTGGAGTTCATCGTGCGGATCTGGTCTGCAGGTTGCTGTTGTCGGTATAGAGGATGGCAAGGAAGACTACGCTTTGCCAGAAAACCCTTCTGTGTTATAGGTGAATATCAAATTCTTGCTTTCTGGGTCACTGACATGGTTCTTTTTTCTATCTCTTGTAATGAACATTTGATTGGTATTAAAAGCTATAACTCATGGAGTCATATCCTCTTGTGCTTTAAAAGTGATGATTCATTTAATCTTCATAGTAAACTATGCAATGGGTATTTTCATTATTCTCATTTACATATAAAAATGAGGCCAAAGTGAGTTAAACTAGGTTGCTTTAAAAAAACAGCATAATTTTGATAATGGTGGAGCTATAAAACTCAGTTGGTCTAGTTTTCTAGCAGTGATATTTTATTGTACTATATGGTTTCTGCTATTGTCCTGAATTTGGGAAGTATAGATTTTAGGAAGGATAAACACCCCTCTTTGCTCTATAAAATGAGAAGTCTTTTGTGCTTGTGATCTGCTGGGATAGATTGTGCAATGTGGTGATGGTAATTCGATTCAGTTGGTATGACTCAAGAATTACTTTGTGTGCTTTAATGCTTAGCTCTTAACTTTAGTCCTGATAAAGTGTCTTACACTCTAAAATCTGAGTCCTCCACACTAAAGTCTCAGAAAAAATATTGAATCTCTGCACTTCTCTAGCTGCTGAGGTTTCAATGAATTCCTTTTGTCTGCATACCAACTTAAAATCACACTTTTACTGAAGTAACTTTGGTTTACAATTGCTGTATAAGTTTCAAGTTAATTTATACATCTACTGAAGATACCTAATAACATACTAGACAAAATAAATCTTGCATTTTCTAGCAATATATTTTAAAGCATCATAAAAAATTTAAGACTTTATTAAATTATATCAAAATTTTAAAAGTTCATTTTTTAAAAGGAGAGTTAAGCACAGAAGGTTCAATTAGCACCAACCATAGCCCAATACATTTTTAGATACTGATTTTAGTAACACCATAGAGAGATCTAATAATCATTTTGAATTGGCCTATGTTGTAACAAGTTGAAACAAGTAATATGAAGTAAATTTGTTTGCACCTGCCTGGAAGCAGACTATGCTGGTGGGTAGGAAATTGGGGGACATTGGTGAAGGGAAGATCACATTGGTAGTGAAATTGTGTTCGAATATTGAATGAATTATTAACAACTTGGTAAATTGTGGTGTTACAATAAAATTTAGAATAAATTAGATAGTAAATTTGCATACATTTGTTATCCCTACATATTTCAGCATAACTTTTCTATAAATAAAAATGATCTTTTCAAAATATATAGCCTTCGGTAAACTGAATAATAATAATAATAATAATGCTATGTAGTGAACATTATTAATACATTACATGATTCTGCTAAATCATATTCTAGTTTAAGTGAACCAGTGAATTCTATACTGGACTGGAGAAATGAATGTGATATAGCATATTATTTTACACAATTGTCACATTTTTTCTCTTATCCAGGACAGAATCTTGTTTAGGATAACAATTACTGAGTCTTTCTTTGTATCATCTGATGCTGTTGAAGAACATAGAATTGCTTTTAACAAGAAATATCATTCCTTATTAATTGATTAGTTAACTGATTGGTTTTGGGATCACACCCAGCAGCTCTTAGGAGTTACTCCTGACTCTGAACTCAGACCCTGGCAGGTTCAGGGGACCATATGGGATGCAGGGACTCTAACTAGGGTCCTTCCTGGGTTGGCAGCATGCAAGGCAAGTGCCCTACCTCTGTGCTCTCCCTGGCTCTAACAATACTATTCTTTTGGAAAATGAAAACCCTAAATTTAGAATAGGAATAGTTGTTCTATGTATCAATTATATTTGGATTTATTTTTCTGTTGTTTTCCATCTCAGTTCTAAAGAATTCATTCAAAATCAAATGTTGTCCTTCTTGATGATGCTTGTTTATTTCAACTGTCCATTTTGAGAAAGTCTTTTGTTTTGTTAATTTATTAGGCTATTTAGATATATTTTCTGCCTCCAATATATTTTCTATTATATTAGTTTGGATTAAGGGGACAGAACTTGTTGAGAAATTCTCATTTCTTTCTTATGCGTTAGGGTGGATTTAAGGAAAAATTGGAGAGACTATTTCCCCATCTGTGAACATTACTTCCAAGGGTCCTGTATTATATTCTTATTGTTGAAGTAGAGACTTTCATGGAAATAAGACAAGAATTGGGTCCTCATTCATCCTACTACCAAGGTTTTTTCACAGTGTATGTTTTTTTTAGTCAGTGTTTATTCAACCAACTTTTATAGAAATTTGGTAGTATGAAGGATTGGGGTTATAATAATGAATCTAATAATATTCTGACTAAAATTCACTGTATTCTTATGCTTTTTAAAAATATATTTATTTAATATATTTATTTAAGCACCATGATTACAAGCATGTTTATAGTTGGGTTTTAGTTATAAAAAGGAACACGCCCCTTTACCAGTGCAGCATTCACACCACCAATGTCCCCCATCTACTTCCTCCTCCACCCCTTGCCTTTGTTTAAGGCAGGCATTCTATTTCTCTCACTCACTACCATTATCATGATAGTTGTCAATGTAGTTATTTCTCTAACTGAATTCACCAAATACCCCTTTGACCTTTGCTGCTTGCAGTCTTTCTGGCTGTCTCTCTTTTTTTTTTTTTCAAAATAGTTTTTATTACTTTCTAGAAATTATTACAGCATTTAGAAATCATTATGCTAAGTATAGAAAGACTAAGTTCAAGCTTTGTAGCCATCTCCAGTTCATATTAGCAAATGCATTTTACTTTTATCTCGAGATATTTTTCTCTTTAAGGTTTTCTGTTAAATGGGACTGGAGATAAGGCATTTTCCTTTCAGCACATGCAAACTGGGTTCAATACTCAGCATTCCATATCAACCAGGGGTGATTTCTGAATTTCTGAGTGCAGAACCAGGAGTAACCTTTAAGCATCACTGAGTATAGCCCTAAACCAAATAATAATAATAATAATAATAATAATAATAATGTTTTCTGCTAAAGCAAGAGCATGTAAGACTATAATTTGATATGAGACAACATAATTACTTTCTATCTTATTGATGACCTAAATAAAGCATTTTTTATACAAAGCCTTTACTCTCTTTGTGTGTGTGTGGGGGGGGGGGTTTGGGTCACGCCTGGCAGTGCTCAGGGGTTACTCCTGGTTCCATGCTCAGAAATTGCTCCTGGCAGACACGTAGGGGACCATATGGGATGCCGTGATTCGAACCGAAGGACCTTCTGCATGAAAGGCAAATGCCTTACCTCCATGCTATCTCTCCAGCTCCTAAATAAAGCATTTAACATGGCAGGTAGTCAGCCAAAGTTCACTCACTTTTACCAGGGAAAGTTGGTTCATGGATGACTGCAGTAATACTCTGTTCCATATTTTAAAAACAATTAAAATGAGTTTGTTTCCATTTCAGAGGTAATGCAAATGCATTTATGAACTACAAGCTAAAGTCCTGTTAACTTTACCTGTTGACTTTCAATAGCTTTCAACTATAGATACATGAGCACATTTCAGTCTGCTCATTTTTTCTTCCTGCTTCAAATACTTGCAGATTTTTTATTTTTTTATTTTTATAATTTTTAAATATTTTTTTTATTTAGACCAACGTGGATTACAAATCTTTCACAGTAACATTTTAGGTACATAGTGACATTGAATCACAGGCATTTTTACCACTAATGTTGTCTTCCCTCCATCCCTGTTCCCAGCATGCATCCCATATCCCCCTCCTTGGGCTGCTAGTATAAGTCATCTTTTCTGTGTCTAGCTTGCTGTACATTGGGTATCGATTCTGTTGTCGTTGGCTTTGGATTTGGTGTTTATGCCTGATCATTTTTATTTCTACTCGCTGTTTTTACAACTGTCTGGTCTTGATACCCTCCATTATTTCTCCCTCAATTTGTGAGGCAGAACAAGAGGTTCAAGTTATGTGGTTCTGTTTGAAGGAAAGAAAAAAAGTGCGGGGGGTGTCGTGCAAAATCAAACAAGCAAAACACAGTAGGAGTCCTTCTAGAGGCTATAAGCATCAATTTAAGAGAAGAAAGGGGGAAAGGAAGAAAAACATAACAAGAATACAAAAAAATACAGAAAAGCAACAGGAGGGAATCACATTCTTAAATGTATATTCACCCAATGAGAGGCAAAATATTTAATACATTTGTTGACAAAACTGAAAGAATTCATAATGGTAACACAATAATAGGGGAATACCACAACACTGTCCTATAACCCTTTGATAGGTCAACCAGGCTGAAACTCAACAAGAATAGACTAGCTCTGAAAAGATAAGTGGAAGAAAGTGTACTAGTACATATATATATATATATATATACTATATATAGTGTACTAGTATATATATATATATGGCACTCCAACCCCAGAAAACTGGATACACATTCTTCTCCATTGTCCCATAAAAGATACATCCATAAAATCAAGAGGATAGAAATAGTACAGAATACCTTCTCAAATCACAATGCACTGAAAGTAGAAGTGAACTACAAAGGGATACAGAAGAAAAATTTTAACACCTGGAAATTAAATAACTCACTACTGAACAACCAATGGGTCAGAGTTGAAATAAAAAAGAAAATCAAAAGATTCCTGGAAATGAATGTTAATGAAGACACAAATTACTGAAATTTATTGTACACAGCAAAAGTTATGCTAAGAGGGGAAAAAACGTTTAAATCTTTATTTAAACACCTTGATTATAAATATGATTGTAGTTGGGGTTCAGTCATGGAAAGAACATCGCCCTTCACCAGTGCAACATTCTCATCATCACATCCCAAATCTCCCTCCTCCCCACCCCACCCCCATCTGTACAGGCTTTGTACTTCCCTCATACCTTCACATTGTTATGATAATTCTCAGTGTAGTTATTTCTCTACCTGCATCACTACTTTTTGTGCTGAACTTCATGTCATGAGCTAGACCTTCCAACCCTCACTGAGAGGAAAATTTATAGCTTTGCAAGCACAGATCATGATGGAAGAAGGAGCCTACATATCTGCTTCTATATACCTGCACTTTATTTAAATACAGTTAACACTTCATTCAATTACAAATAATTGTTCCAGTGATCTCAGTATTGAAAATGTTTGAAATAACATCAAAAAATTATCTCACTTTTTGTAGCTTTCATTAATTATCTACCTAAAAATTGCAAATAGTAGCAACACTAGTACTTAAATTACAATAATGCTTCAGAATGCCAATAAATTCCTGCTAAAAATTGTTTTCTGGATTCTCTAGTGATTCTAAAAACAGATATATCAGGGCCATGTTTTTTATTTCTATACTGCATATAAAGGAAGCAGAAAATATCATCCAATTTTCTTTTTTATATTTGATTCCAAATGTGTTGCTTACTTACTGCTACTTTAACAGTTTTTCTTCAGTGTAATAGTTTCAAAAAGATGACAAAAAAGCAAAGAGCAGCTCAAATGTTTTGCCCATAACTTGACATCAGACCTTGACATCACAAAAAATAAACCACATCATTTTTCTTTTTGGTTTTTGGGCCACACCCAGTAGCACTCAGGAGTTACTCCTGGCTCTACGCTCAGAAATTGCTCCTGGCAGACTCGGGGGATCATATGGTATGCCAGAATTTGAACCACCGTCCTTCTGCATACAAGACAAATGCCTTGCATCCATGTTATCTCTCTGGCCCATAACCACATCATTTTAATTTTTTAATAATATCTTCATTTAAGCACCCTGATTACAAACATGATTGTAGTTGGGTTCAGTCATAAACACCTGTACCCCACTTGTACTTTTGACAGATTTTGTACTTCCTTTTGTATGACCAAACCCTTCACTAGTGCAACATTCTCACCACCAATGTACCCCATATCCCTCCTCCCCCACCCCTGCCTGTATTTGAGACAGGCATTCTACTTCTCTCACTCATTAACATTGTCATGATGCCACATCATTTTTAAAAGTAAAAAAAAAAATCTTATTTGGCTAAAGCAGAAATAAAAACTTTATTTAAATGAACTACACAGCCAAGCCTACTATACTGAATCTGTGAGTTAGTCAATCTCATTAAAAGACATTTTAAGGGGCCGGGCGGTGGCACTGGAGCTAAGGTGCCTGTGCTAACCTAGGACGGACCGCGGTTCGATCCCCCGGTTCCCGATATGGTCCCCCGTGACTGCCAGGAGCGACTTCTGAGCAAATAGCCAGGAGTAACCCCTGAGCGTCACCGGGTGTGGCCCAAAAACCAAAAAAAAAAAAAAAAGACATTTTAAGCAAATAAGGTGTTCCAAATATAAACTAGAGATTGCTGAAACTGTCACTGGCTTTTAAACTGAAATGTTGAGGTTTCCTTTCTTTCCACATATACGTATGGGGCAGCAATATTCATATATCAGACCAATTTGCTTTCAACCTCAAGAAAGTAGAGACAGAATGAACACTAATCAGGAGAACAATAAACCAAGAAGTACTAATTCTAATAAACATATACTCAGAAATGTATATACTCAGCAAATTTCAGAAGGCTTTTGCTCACAGCCTAGAGTAACACATGGATCCAAACATAATAGTAGTGGGAGATTACAACACACCACTTTCAATACCAGATAGATCCACTGGACAGAGTATCAGGAAGGACAAAAGAAGCCTTTATGACTCCAGGCCTTCACTGGGTGCAGGCCAGGTGGCCAGAAGTAGGTGCCAGGTGGACTCTATAGGGGTCCTCAGGCTTCCCCCCTTTAGGTGGGAAGGGCATGAGGAGGAGGACAAGCAGATACCTGGCTTCTGGTTCCCTTTTTGGTTCTGAAGGCTAGCTCTTGCCTGGCATGGGGTTTGGGGAGGTCTTCTTCCTAGCTTGGGGGGTGATGGGAGGCTGGGCAGACCCCCAGCCATCCCCCTCTTTTTCCCCTGACTCCAGGCCTTTCCTGGGTGCCGGCCCAGGTGACCAGAAGTGGGTGCCAGGTGGACTCTATAGGGGTCCTCAGGCTTCCCCTCTCCCTACATTAGGGGGGGAGGGACAGCTGTTGCACTGGGTTGTGTTGGGTAGTCACTAATAAAAGAACCCTAAATGATAAACTAAAAGAACTTTATACAAGAACGTTCATCTTGAATATCTTTGTACACATTCTTTTCTAGTGCATACAGAACATTCTCTAGGATAGGTTACATTTTAGAACATAAGTCTAATTTACAAAATTTCACAAACATAAGATTATACTAAGCATCCAACCAGACAACAATGCCACAGAAGTAGAAGACGTGGAGAAACTCTAATTCCTGGAGACTGAACAGCATGCTACTAAATAACAGATAGATCAAAATGGAAGTAAAGTAAGAAATAAAAAAACAAATTGAGACAAATTTTTAAGGTCCAGAGTAGATGGATGAGACCACACAATTGAAATAAAACAAAGCAAAGTTTGATTTTGTCAATCAACCAACCTCCTTGGGGTCACAAACAAGGTTATATAGGGCTATAAGCAAAAAGTCTTGACCTTTAAGTTGATTGCCTGTTGCCTAAAGTGTTTCTTATGTGTTTCATCATGTCATTTTATGGCTAGATGTCTAGGGCAGTATATTGTAGTTTATAGGACCTTGAGATCTACATCATTATTGTTGGGATAGAAAGTTAGCCTTTAAATGGAAACTTATATTAGCCTTAAATGGAAATTTAACTTTGAGTTGTTAAAATGTAGTCCCTTCTGGGCCAGGCTTTTTCATGATAATAAACAGGTTAAAATTTTTTATGGGATAAGTCAAAGCAGCAGTTAGCAAAAACTACCAGTGCTAGAGTTATACAGAAAGGGATAAAAATAAAAAATATAAAAACATCTGTGAATATCTGGAGAATCAACAACAATCAGACCAAACTACAAAGAAGAAAAGAGAAACAAAAAGGTATAAATCAATAATACTTAAACTAAGAGAACATTACAAAAAATCAATAAAGTCAGGAGTCAGATTTTCAAAAGTGTAAACTAATCGACAAACCATTGACAAGACTCACAAAATAAAAGAGAGTGCTCAAATAAATTGGATCAAAAATAAAAGGAAGGAGGGGCCGGAGTGATAGAACATTAGCAGGGCATTTGCCTTGCATGCAAAAAACCCTGGTAGGATCTGGGTTCAATCCCAGCATCCCAGCTGGTCTCCCAATCCTGCCAGGAGCAATTCTGAGTGCAGATCCAGGAGCAACTCCTGAGCACCACTGAGTGCATTCCAAAAATCAAAATAATAATAATAATAATAATAATAATAATAATAAGAATAATAATAAAATAATAATCATCTGAAGAAGAGCACCATCAGTGATGAAAAATTTGTCTAGTTTAACTCTGTGAAAAACAGTATGGAGAGTTTTCAGTAAACTCAGAATTAAGTTGTCACACGAGGCAGCAATTCCTCTTTTGGGTAACTATCCCCAAGATAGAAAAACATGCATTCAAAATTCATTCAAACTATTCGTCACAAAATTCAGCTAAGAGTTGGAAACAACTTAGATGTCTAATAACAAATGAGTGTATATTGAAGATTGTACAATGGAATACTATATCGCTGTAAAGACAGATAAAATTATGTAATTCACTGTATCATGGATGAAATTGGAAGATATTATATTACTAAAGTAAGCAAGAAGAATAAATATAGGATATCATTTATGTGTGGAATTGAGAGTAACTTCATGAAGAAATGCTATGGATTAAAAGATGGACTGACAGCGTAACTTAGTATTTATACACTTACTTTGCATGTTAAGACCCTGGGTTCGATTTTCAAGCCTTCAAAATTAATTAAAATTTTTCTTTAAACTGTTGTGATTTAACACCAACAATGCATCTGAGATCTCTTAACTTTTGTCTCCCATCGTTTCATATTTGTCTTTCTCCTCCCCACTCAATTTTTTTTCCTTCATCTCACTATATTCTGAGACCTAAGGTGCTGTAGGCAATATCCATTTAACTATTGTCTTAATGCAGTTATTCTAAATACCAAATACAATAAGTGGTATCATCCTGTATTTTTCAATCCTTCTTTATCTTCCTTCATTAAAAAATTAATTAGTTCAATTGTGGTTATTGTTTATTTAAGCCATTTCAATCCTGCTACTTAATAGCAACTATTTTTTTGTTTCTTTGGAGGCCATAAACATACTTAGGAGTCACTCCTGGCTTTGCTCTCAGGGTTCCTTCCTGGAAGTACTCAGAGTAAAAGGTGGAATGCAAGCAATAAAATATGTCATCTGAGTGCAAAGCAAGTGCGCTATCTACTGTACTATGGATTCACCCCAAAACTTGTTGAGAATTGATATATGCTCAGCACTATTCATTTTTTATTTTCCAAATACCCTAACCAGCCCCAATTCCAATGTTAATTGCTTTGAAACTCAGGGAGTTGTTGATTTTTTTTAAATAATTTTTATTAATATCTTAATTTAAAACACCTTGATTACAAATATGATTGTAGTTGGGTTTCAGTCATGTAAAGAACACCCCCCCTTCACCAGTGCAACATTCCCATCACCAATGTCCCAAATCTCTCTCTTCCCCATGCCCACCCCCACCTGTACTCTAGACAGGCTTTATACTTCCCTCATTCATTCACATTGTTATGATAGTTCTCAATATAGTTTTTTTTGGAGGTCCACACCTGGTGACGCTTAGGGGTTACTCCTGGCTATTGGCTCAGAAGTCGCTCCTGGCAGGCACAGGGGACCATATGGGGAACCGGGGGTTTGAACCGCGGTCCTTCCTAGGCTAGCGCAGGCGAGGCAGGCACCTTACCTCCAGCACCACCGCCTGGCCCCCAGTTCTCAATATAGTTATTTCTCTAACTGCACTCATCATTCTTTGTGGTGAGTTTCATGTTGTGAGTTGGACCTTCCAACACTCCTCTCTTTGTCTCTGAGAATTGCTGTAAAAATGTCTTTTATTTTTCTTAAAACCCATAAATGAGGGAGACAATTCTTCATCTATCTCTCTCTCTGGTCTATTTCACTCAGCATAATAGATTTCAGGTACATCCATGTATAATAAAATTTCATGACTTTATCTTTATTGATGGCTGCATAACATTCCATTGTGTTTTTGTACCACGTTTCTTTAGCCATTCATATGTTGAAGGGAATCTTGGTTGTTTCCAGAGTCTGATAATTGTAAATACCACTGCAATGAATATAGGTGTGAGGAAGGAATTTTTGTATTGTATTTTTATGTTCCTAGGTTATATCCCTAGGACTGGTAAAGCTGGATTGTATGGGAGCACTATTTCCAGTGTTTGGAGGAATCTTCATATCACTTTCCATAAAGGTTGAACTAGAAGGCATTCCCGCCAGCAGTGGATAAGAGTTCCTTTCTCTCCACATTTCCACCAGCACTGCTTATTCTCATTCTTTGTGATGTACACCAATCTCTGTGGAGTGAGATGATATTTCATGGTTGTTTTGATTTGCATCTCCCTGGTGATTAGTGATATGGAGCATTTTTCATGTGCCTTTTGGCCATTTGTATTTCTTCTTTGACAAAGTGTCTGTTCATTTCTTCTTCCCATTATTTGATGGGATTAATGTTTTTTCTTATAAAGTTCCATCAGTGCCTTATATATTTTGAATATTAGCCCCTTTTCTGATGGGTATTGGGTGAATAGTTTCTCCCACTCGGTGAGTAGCTCTTGTATCCTGGGCACTATTTCCTTTGAAGAGCATAAGCTTCTCAGCTTAATATATTCCCATCTGTTCATCTCTGCTTCCACTTGTTTGGAGAGTGTTGTTTCCTCCTTAAAGATGCCTTAAGTCTCAATGTCATGGAGTGTTTTTACCTACATGTTGTTCTTTATACCTAATGGTTTCAGTTCTGATATCAAGGTCTTTAATCTATTAGGATTTGACCTTGTATATAGTGTTAGCTGGGTGTCTGAGTTCGCTTTTTTGCAATTAGCCGAGCAATTATGCCAACACCGCTTGTTGAAGACACTTTACTTGCTCCATTTAGGATTTCTTTTGTAGTTAATCAGGCCTTATGATTGACTTGGATGGTGGATGGAGGCCTCTGTCTTTAGGCTCTGGACCATGTGGCTCCACAATCCCC
>PVKC010023568.1:0-17109 GCA_004027635.1 Crocidura indochinensis
AAAAAAAAAAAAAAAAAAAAAAAGAATAGTAGGAACTTATCACAATTCCATGTATCAAAGAGCCCTGAAAAATGGTCTCTTTTTCCCATTTTTTCCCATTTTTATTCTACTACGTTTGGATTTTTTTATTGAATCACTGTGAATTAGATACTGCTTCTGATTGAGTTTAAAGTATAATAATCCAATACCAAACCTTTCATTAGTGCCTGCTTCCTTCCAACTATGTCTGCTGTTTCCTGTCTGACTATTTCATGGACTTTTAGCCATCTTTCAGCACCCCATCTTCCTCTAGAGTGATCACTCTATTCTGCCTTTGTAGTGCTCCCTTCCCTAAGCAGTATTTTTGATCAGGAGAGAGTCATGGATACCATTGAAAGGGTTGTTAATGTGATGCCATACTAGGGCTTAGGTGTAACAGTGGCACCTCCAAGGGAGGTGCCAAATTAAGTACCTAGCTAAGAGTGGAGATGGGTGGGGAAGAATGAGGTAGGGTGTGGAGGATGACAAACCTTCATCTCATTGCTCCTCATGATCTTAAAGAGTGAATCATTTCATCTTCATGATTGTCACAGCAGATGTTTCTAAAATAATACTGGTTTTAGACATCTCTAAAATAATAATGCTTTATGTCTCTCCTTTACTTTCATTCTTTTTGCAAAACAAAATTGGTAATCTTTATAGTTTCTTCTTAAATGATAAAATATAGAGGAACTAGTGGAAGGAATTCAAGATGGTGGTCATTTTAGAAAGCTCAGTTTCATGAGGTCTAACAAAGAGATATGAAGGAAGAATTATCCACAGAGCTAAGTTTAAGGAATTTTAAATTTCTAAGGACTATACCTAAGTACAGAGTGAACTGAGGCTAACTCTGATAAATGGCATATATTTCATCCTACTTTTCATCCTTGTAAAAGAGATCTCTCAGATAAAAACTCCGGGAATTAAAAGTTTTCTTGTTCCTGTATATCTTCCAGTAAGAGAGAAATCTCATCAGATGTAGATACTTTACATCTTTGCCTTTATGATGGATAAGTTCAGTAAATGAAACTGTCTAATCATCTCTGAATATCTAATTCCAAAAACATTGACAATTTATTATTTGCATGGCATCTAAACTCTCTCCAGAGTGAAGAAGGCACTTCCAGGGTAGGCAGTTAGCCTATCCCTTGCCCATGGAGGATGATCCACAGAGTATAATTCATGCATTCCCACCCTAACCAAGGAACTCCCTCCTAAACAATCAGAAGTGCCTATTTATATTCACATCTATTGTGAACAATAACATGCTCAACAGCATTCATGGAGTTAAGGACTGGAGTCTTGTCCAAAAAAACCTATGTGTTTCTTGAGCCAGACCTTTCTCATTTTAGTTTTTTTTTTTTTTTTGGGGGGGGGGGAACCATATCTAGTAGTTCTTAGGATTTAACCAGATTCTGGGATCATGTATCACTTTTGGTGGTGTTCTGAGGAGAATATATATGGTGGCATGGATTGAACCAGAGGGATAGTGAAGTTCTTAGTACAAAGTAAGCACTTATCCCTTATACTAGGTTTCTGGCTGTGACCTTCCTTGTTTTATTCCTCACAACCCAAGAATCTTGTTTGTTGTCCAAAGTCACCTCACCTCAATGGGTGGACAGGAGAACAGGCTAAGTGACTTCATTGTCAGACAATAAGCACCAAAAACATGTTAAGCCAGAGATTTTTATTACAAGAGCTGGAATGAAGATCGAGTAGCCGAAAAACTCCCACTTCCTTAAGGTAGGGCTCATTTTCTGTATAAAATGCCAGCCGGCCAGACCATACACACCACATCCAAGAGGCCAACAAACTTGAACAGTTTGATCTTTCTTGCAACACAAGTAAGTCTACTCATTTGAATATTCTTTATATTGACCTAATAGAATTTTATTTTTGTGGGCTCATGTTCCATGATAAGACTATATTGATTTTTTTATAAAATGTTAATTTGTTTTAAAGAGGCTTAATAAGCCTTTTTGAATTTCTACTTATAGTCGTAGAACTTGGGAACAAAGATGAAGAGTGGGTGTCTGTAATGATATTTTGTTTGATTAATTCTCTGTAGTATTGAGAGTGCTTGTAGTGAAACACTCATCCCTCAAATAATTATTGAGGACTTCTAATATTGAAGATATTTATTGTATTGACTAGATGGGAGCTTAAATCATAATTTTCCTTTGCTTGTATGCTAATTTGCTCCTATGGTCTCTTTGCTCCTATGGTCTACCATAGAACATGGCACAAAAGGATAAGTTGTTAACATTATGAACAAAAAGTGATTAGTGAACTAGGTAAGGCAGTGGGTATACTGGGAAAAATGAGAAAGGGTACTTGGTATTGGGCAGTATGTCTGGGACCAACAAGGTATGGTTGAGCATGTGAATGAAGAAGCCCAAAATGAAAACGCTACCAGAATGCTACAGGGTTCATGTGAAAGAAACTCAGAGGAGGCATGCCAGGTCAAAGAGACTGTATATTGATATCGAGAAAGGTAAGACATTATGAAGGACATGATAAGGAGTCTCTAGACATTTCATTTAATCAGGTTTCACATTTTATAAATATTGAAGTTGTCAAAGAGACAGTACCAGAAGTAAGATAAGTGCCTGGTACATGGCTGACCCTGGCACTTTTCAAAACACTGCCAAGAGTAATCCTTGAAAACTGAGACAGGAGTAAATCCTGAGCACCCTGAGTTGTGACCCCAAAACTGGAATAAAATAAAAGCTGAAGCCTCAGTTAATCTAGGTGATTGTCCTGTTGTGTTGCTGAAATAGGTATGTTAAGAGGCTAGAGGG
This sequence comes from Crocidura indochinensis, assembly GCA_004027635.1. NCBI lineage: Eukaryota > Metazoa > Chordata > Mammalia > Eulipotyphla > Soricidae > Crocidura > Crocidura indochinensis. The sequence continues at coordinate 2,820 of PVKC010023568.1, forward strand.
AAAAGAGCCAAGAACCTCTCTTTGAGCCCATAAGTTGCCTTTAACCTTCACATCTTGAAAGTAATGACAATAGTTTATATGCATACCAATTCAGGGAATCAGAGAGAAATGTGAAGCTCTCACTTCTGAAGGGGTATAAAATGCAGTATATTTTGTGTACCTTGTTTTGTCCAGTCATTGAGCCAGCTTTTCTCTGTCTTTATGCTCTAGCCTTCTTTCCAGCATGAGCTCCTACCAGCAGAAACAACCCCACCATCCACCACCCCAGCTTGAGCAACAGCAGGTGAAACAACCCTGCCAGCCTCCACCCCAAGAACCATCTTTTCCCATCACCAAAGATCCAGGCCAAACAAAGGTGCCACAACCCGGCCAACCCCAGTATCCAGAACCAAGCCATCCTACCCATCCTGGACAGGGTCACACCAAGCATCCTGAGCCAGTCCACCCTCATCCTCATCCTCATCCTCATCCTGGTCAAACCAAGGTGCCTCAACCTGGTCAAAATAAGTTTCCAGAGCCATGCGACCCAAAACACCCGGATCCAAGCCATCCTACCCATCCTGGACAGGGTCACACCAAGCACCCTGAGCCAGTTCATCCTCATCCTCATCCTGGGCATACCAAGGTGCCTCAGCCTGGTCAGACCAAGTTTCCAGAGCCATGTGACCCCAAGCACCCAGATCCAGGCCATCCTACCTTTCCTGGACAGGGTCACACCAAGGTTCCTGAGCCAGTTCACCCTCATCCTCAGCCTGGTCAAACCAAGGTGCCTCAAACTGGCCAGACCAAGTTTCCAGAACCGCATCACCCTGGCCATCCTACATTCCCTGGGCAGGGCCACACCAAAGTTCCTGAGCCAGTCCACCCTCACCCTCATCCTGGCCACACCAAGGTGCCTCAGCCTGGCCAAACCAAGCTTCCAGGGTCAAGCACTTCAACTGTTATTCCTGATGCAGGCCATCTGAAGACCAAGCACCAGTAATTGGCAGCCATCGCTGAGAAGTTGACCAAGATGTTGACCGCCTTTCCCCCCACTTTGTCTATATCTTTGTAGCATGGATCATGCAATCATGTTATCAGTATCAGTCTTTTATCTTATTTGTGTCCAAAAATTTGCTATATCATCTAACCCTAACCCTAACCTAGCCTAACACAGTCTGGAGAGTTCTTTTGAGTCTCTGTAGTTTGCCAAAGTCCATAGAAGGTTTTTCAGTTTCCAATGATGAGTTTACAAGAATATATAATCTGGTAGTGAAAATGTATTAAAAATCTGTATTTCTGCTCTGTTCTCATTAAATATCTTGTAATCCAAATTAGATTTGGTGTGTGTATTATTAATAATAATGAATTATTCCTCCCTTGTGTTGTCAGAGACAAATTAGTTGATGCATGTATTTAATCTTGTATTGTGTGCTTCAATAAGAGTGTCTGAGTCTTTTTAAGTGTGTGTGTGTCTGTGTGTGTGTGTTTATGAATGTGGTGTGTGACTCCAATTAGAGGTCATCCATAGAATGTAAATAGAATTCTTATCTGGAGATCCATACATGTAGCAGGGTTTTCTTCTGTTTTGAATCATTATTGAGTTCTATGACACTGGATTGAGATACTTTTCCTAAGATTCTGCATGGCAAATCTCATTTACATGGGAAGGAGGGTTAAAAACATTCTCAGACAAAAGAGAACTCGCAATATTTACAGTATCCAAACTGACCCTAAATGAGCTACTCAAAGAGCAATTACACAAACCAAATCCCCAAATGTACAACAACAACCCTACACAATATAATGCCACAACAGCCCTTTTTGTCAATAGTTTCCTTATGAGTAAATAGGTTAAACTCTCTCATCAAGAACTTTTTAAAAGTCACTCTTACAGGGGACCGGGAGATAGCATGGAGGTAAGACGTTTGCCTTTCATGCAAAAGGTCATCGGTTCGAATCCCAGTGCCCCATATGGTCCCCCGTGCCTGCCAGGAGCAATTTCTGAGCATGGAGCCAGGAGTAACCCCTGAGCACTGCTGGGTGTGACCCAAAAACAACAACAAAAAAAGTCATTCTTACAGAATTTAACCTGATATTCTGATCTTCTTCACTCCAAAGACATAATACATGCAGAAACAATCTCACAGATGGAACTTTCATTGTAAGTTAATTTCACAGTCATATAGTGCCTTTCCTTGAAACATTTGTATTCTTCTCTAAAATATATGATATTCATATTTTCACATTACATATACATATGCAACTTTATTCTTATACTATAAACAATATCGTGCCTTTCCTTGAAGCATTTGTATTTGTCTCTAAAATATATGATATTCATATTTTCACATTACATATACATATGCAACTTTATTCTTATACTATAAACAATATCTCTCCTAAAATAATCATTTAAGAGGCTGGAGAGATAAATCAGTGAGCAGTGTGTTTGCCAACACAGATTTGATTCCTTGCACCCAGTATGTTCCTCTGAACACCTCCAGAAGAGACCCCTGAGACAGGAGCAAGACTTAGACACAGCTTGGTGTGACCTCAAAACTAAAGTAAAGTAAAATCACCACTGAAACATATTTATCAAGTGATTAAGAGACGATATAAAGGGTCTTGTACATTGAATGACTGAAACTTAATCATTAACAACATTTCAATTGTGAAAAATAATACTAAATGTATTATGAACAACCTTGTTACCATGGTGTTTAAATAAAGTACTTAATTTTAGAAAAGATAAGATAGGACAATTAAGCAGGAATTAAAAATAAGAATATAAAATTCATAGGAGGTGGATAATCTGCCCCCCAAATGACTGATTCCAGATCACTGTGCTAAAAAATATTATTGTGAAAGGAACATGAAATAGTATCAAGTTTGTTTATGAAATACAAGAGAAAGGATATTGATGTAACATAAGGAAATGGTTACTAATTTGTTTCTGCATCACATTCAGAGCCCAAATTTCTAGCCCCTCACTTGCTTTCTCCTTTAATATCATCTTGATTTCCAAGATAATTATTAGGTTTTCAAGTAACTATTGAATAGGCCTGGAAAGGGATCTTATTTCAAAATCATTAAAACCAACATAAAATTTCCAAAGAGCTACTAATATCAGTGAAAACCAAGCCCCATTTTTGGTTAAATAATTTAAACAGAGAGCAGGTGATGCACAAACACTACAGATAAAGCTAGCAAGAACACAGAGATATGTGAACATGCAATAGAAATTTTCCAATATTCAACTCAATAGGAGAGAATACTGCTTGAATATAAAAGGCATTTGGAAGTGACAATATACTTACTCAATTTAATGGTGAAGATACTTAGAGTTAATTACATGTTACTCAAAAATGAATTTGTTAATCTTGAGAATTAATCTAGAGAAGAGTACAAGGGTTAAGATTCTTTCCTTGCATGTGGCCAGTCCTGGTTTTTTACCATCACCATACATGGTTCCCTGAGCACCACCAGGATTGATCCCTAAGTATAGAGCCAGGAGTAAGCTGTAAACATCACAGGATGTTTCCTCAAATCTCCAAATAAAATAGTTTCCTAGTGCCAACATACCATATAATTAGTCTTACATAATCTGGAACCTACAAGAAAAAATAATAGATAGACTTTTCATCTTCTTATAGAATCATTGATAAACACTCACCCTAAACTTTGATGCCATTTATATATTGTCCTTGTCTTGTTTCATCCCTTCTCTACTTATTCTGCTACTTGGCAAAATTGGCTGACTGATTAAATTTTCTAACCATTTAGAAAACAAGTCTTTTCCTGTTTGAATACCTTGAGATCAAATACAGTCTGAAAAACTTCAGGTCCATAGATTAGTCATTGATCTAACTTGTGCAGGTAAAAAAAATAGACAATACACATTTGGTTTATGTTCATCCTCTTCCTCATTTTCCTTATGTTTGCTTTCTTAAATCCTATTGAAATTGTGGCCTCCATAATCCCTAAAACAAGAACAATTAAAAATATTTAAAAAAAAAGGACAGGACTAGAGAGCATGGCAATAGATGGGGCACTTGTTTTGTATGTGGTCAAGTCAGTTGGATCTCTGGCATATAATATGACCGACTAAAGTCTGTCAGAAGTGACCTCTGGTTTCAGAGCCAGAATAAACCCTGAATATAATTGGCAAAGACCCCCACCTCAAAAACTAAATTTTGATTTTTTCAGATTAACTTATAAGACCCCAACATCCATTTGTAATTAAAAACTTATTAAAATGTATATAGAATAAATATTCCTAAACATAATGAAGACTACCTGCAAGTATCTTCTCTAAGATTAAGAAAGAACTGTTCACTCTCACCATTGCTGTTCAAAATATCTTTGGAAGTTCTAGCCAGAAGAATTCATAAAGATTTAGTCAAAGAAATCCAAATTTATTTGGAAGTTAAGCTACTAATATTGTATAAGACTTTCTCTTCTTTTTTGATTCTTGGACATTTCATGATTTTAGAAATTATTTTGAAAGGAACTATTTTTCATTTCTTTTTATCATAACTTATCCATCTTATAGATAAGTCACAAATGTTTGTGTTAATTTTATAATCTGCTGTATTTATTTTGTTTGTAATAATTTACTTTGGTGCTATAATTAGGATTTTTATATTTGTATATTATCACATAATCTATGAGTAATGGTAATTTAACTCTTTTTTCCTACTTGGGTCACTTTGATTTTTTTTTTGTCTGATTGCTAGGCAAGATCTTCCAAAACTATGTTGAGTAAAAATGAACAAAGTGGACACTAATACTTGTAACTGATATCAGAGGGAACATTTTCAGTTTTTCAACACTGATTATGATATTTATTGGGGGGCTGTTGTATCTGTTACCATCTTGAGATATGTTTCTTTTTTTTTGTTTTGTTTTTGTTTTTTGTTTTTTTTTTGGGGGTCACACCCGGCAGTGCTCAGGGATTACTCCTGACTCCATGCTCAGAAATTGCTCCTGGCAGTCACGGGGGACCATATGAGGCACCGGGATTCGAACCGATGACCTTTTGCATGAAAGGCAAACGTCTTACCTCCATGCTATCTCCCGGGCCCGAGATATGTTTCTTATATAGTTCTTTTTTTCTGGAGAGTTTTTATAATGAGTAGACAGTGATTCTTGGCATCTCTGCATCAATTGATATAATCATATAATATTTATTTTACTTTTTTGATAATATGTTATATACAAATCAACTGATTTTACCAATGTAGAAGAATTGAGATCTCTGAGATAAACTCAGATTTGTGGGAAATTAATCCATCCCAGAGGAGCTAAGCTTAGAAGTGGAACAAAGAAATTACCTTTAAGAAATGATGATGACCAGTCCAGCTCTATAGACTCATTCTGCTTTTGAAAGAGATATAAACCAAGCATGAAAAATCTTGGGTAAACCAGCTGAAAGCTGGTAATTCTTGGAAGAGGGTTGGCCAAGTCTCCACCCACCACAGCCATGCCCACTGCATCCATCATACATAATTCCCTCTTTGTCTTTGGCCCTGCTTTACCACTTAGAGACAACAATCTGACCAAATCCTTAATATCACCAGGACTTTTTTGGAGTAGGTATGGGCACCCTCCTCCCACCATCTCTTAATTTCAGAAAACCTAGAAGCCAAAATATGTCCCCCAAAAGTTGCAGTATCAGCAATATTGCTTTGAATTTCTATAGAACAAATGTAGCATGCGACAACTTCATTTATTTAATGTTGTCTTCGGCATAGGAACACACCAAGTTACATGCCAATGTGTAGTTGAAGTCACTTAATGTTCAGAAATAAATGAAGTCACAGAAAGGTCAACTAGTAACAAGCGTTTACTATAAAACTTCTGACAATTATTTTAAGTTTTACAAATGTTCTCGTTGCTCTAATTCTTTTTTTCTTCCATCTTTTTAAAATAATTTTTGCTTTTGCTTATTTGGAAACAAATGTATTAAAATCAACTCAATCGGGCTGGGGCTGTGGTGCAAGCGGTAGGATATTCCCATTGCATGCGCTAACCTAGGACGGACCACAGTTCGATACCCTGGCGTCCCATATGGTCCCCCAAGCCAGGAGCGATTTCTGGGCACATGGCCAGGAGCAACCCCTGAGCGTCACTGGGTGTGGCCCAAAAACAAAACAAAAACAAAAATAAATAAATAAATAAATAAATAAATAAAATCAACTAAGTCAACAATGTGATACATGTTCTTTAAGTAAAGTAAAATTTTTAAAAACGAAATGATGTTGAAAAACTGATAGCCACATGTAGATGACAATAATGAATCACTCCTCACATTATTCACAAAAGTTAATTCAAAGTTAATAAAAGACCTCAAGATTAGATCATAATCATAAAATACACTGAAGAAATTATAGGCATAACTCTCCAGGAAATAGACTTCAGTGGGGGTCTTCAGTGATCTGACAAAAGAATCAAAGACAACAAAAATATTCCACAGACATCCCACACTGATGAAACATAAAATCCCTGACTGATTAAGGGAGAAACATAGTCCAAGGAAATTTTTTAAAAATTTAAAATTCTACACTTTCATTTTATAATTTATTAATTGATTGATTGGTTTTGGGGCCACATCCAGTGGTCCTCAGTGGATATTCCTGGCTATGAACTCAGAAATCTCCCCTGGCAGGCTAGGGGACCATATGGGATGCCAGGAATTGAACCGGATCCCTCCCAGGTCAGCTGCATGCAAGGCAACCTCTGTGCTATCTCTCCGGCCCCAACACTTTCAATTCTGAAAAAAATAATACTTAGAAGATTTGAAGATTGCATGAGAGTTAACAATATCATTTATCAACATGGCCAGAATTATAGCTTTCAAAAGCTCAGGTCTGGAAGCAAAAAGCCTCTTGAACCAGAGAAAGTTGTTACTGAAAATGACCAAGGAAACATTTTATGATGGAATCAATCATTAGAAGATACTCACTTTATCCTCTTTAGCGACAACTTTATTAGTTTGGTATTTGAATTAAGGGCTTCTTATATACAAGACAGGTGCTTGCATATTAATGGACTACATCTCCTTCCCCCTCAATTTATTTTCCTTGAAAAAAAAGTTCATATTTATTAGCACTTATAGTATTACTGGCAAAGCACTGTTTCTTTGAAGACCAAAAGAGTATCTTATTACCCAGTTTCTGAGTGTACTTTTACTAAATAATAATTCCTGGAGTAATACTGGAACTTCTAGAACCAGTTACAAGAGAAGTTATTGTTAAAATAATTGCTATCTCATTGAATAAAGGCCAGACAAAAAAAGAACACTGGAAATGAGGTAATTTCTCTTATAACCAATATTTTAAATCAAGAAGACATGAGGGAAACCAAGTTTGGAACATGTTTTGGGTTAGTCAAATCCTCAGAGACAAATTAGTTCTGATATAATACAGAAAAACAGAATGTAGGCTTCCCTAGAGATAAAAATCCAGGTGACATATTAGAGTTTAATCTACAGTGAAGAGAACACCTGAGAAGTGGTTTTAGTAAGAACCCTGGTTCCAAACCCAGCGAACTACAGTAGTTCCAGATATTGGAGCTGTGAATATTGATATTGGCTACACCTGAGAGAAGATAGAAAGGCACTTGTCAAATTCTAGCAGAGAAAGAGGCATGACAGAAAGGAAACAGGAGGACAGTGATTCAATTAATCCTTTTCTTGATTCACAGAAGTGTGAATGTCGCAAGAGTGAATAATATTCTAGAAGCCATTGTCTTTCTACATTCCTTCCTTTGATCATCCATGACTTTGGTAAATCTAGATGAAAATTGGGTAAAACAAAATTTGACTATTGTTTAATAATTTACCAGTCAGCATGTGAAAATAAAATGTATTAAGATTTGGGGAAACTGATAGGATACTATGGATACTATGGTGGTAATTGTGCTGGGGAACTTAAATTCATGGAACATAAAGCAAAGGTAGAGTTCTGGGAAGGGAGGAACCACACATACCTGAAATTTAAGGGTGTTTATATTTCCAAGAACCACACCTAGGGAGGTTATACATTGAGGTCAATTGAAGTTGAGTGACCTTCTGCTTAATTTTAACCTAAACAAGGAGATCCTATTTGAATTCAGAGAATTGGAATTTTTTATTGCTGTGTCTTCCCTCAAAGTGGAAAACATTTCAGGGTCTTCAAAAATTTCTCATTCTGGACAGGCCTTTTGAGTTCATACCTTCCATTACAAATTACTTTACACACACATAATCTATATCTATCTTTCTTTCTTTCTACCTATCTATACTTTAAATGATTTTCATACTCTCTCCAGAGTCTTTCATCCATCATGATGGGTCTACTGAGAGAATACTGGAATTCATACATTTTTATTCTCCTCATAGACTCCTCCAAACATCAAAAATGGCCATTGTTAATGACACATATATTAGGGATGACTAGTAAAATGGAACTAATCTTAGTTCCATGAGATATTGTCTATAAGATTATCCATATGAATAATAGATTCTTGTCCATGGGATGTTTTGTTTCTGGTGCCCAAAGCCCTGACCTTCCTCATTTTACACCTCACTATCAAAGAATGTTGTTTGTGACCCACAACAAAAAAACCTTAAAGGGTGGACCATGTGGCAGGCAAGGTGATCTCATCCTGAACAATAAGCACTAAAAAAAAGTTAAGCCAGAAATTTTTACTACAAAAGATGAAACAAAGATAGAGTAGCCAAAAAATAAATCCTACTTCCTTAAGGTTGGACTAATTTTCTGTATAAAATACCAGCTGGCCAGAGACTCCACACCAGACCCAAGAGGCCAACAGTTTGACCTTTCCTACACCACAGGTGAGTCTCCTCATTTGTATTTTCTTAATTTTTACTAATATAATTTTATTTTTATTGGTGTTATACTGCACGATAGAAACATATTGATTTTTAAGGACATGAAAATGTGTACTTCGAAGAGACTTCATAAATCATGTTGAGTTCCTACTTAGATCAGTCATGGAACTTGGGAATAGAGACAGGGTGCAGGTGTCTATATGATCTTTCAGTTGTTGTAGATGATCGTTTTCTCTGTAGCCATTGAGAGAACTTGTGATAAAATTGTCAACTTCTCTCTAGTCAATATTGAGACATTCTAATATTAAAGACATATTGGCAGGTGAATGTGGTGCTCAAAAGTTAAGTTTTTCTTTATTCGAGTACCTATGATCCATCAGAGAATATGGTACAAAGGGGTAAGTTGTTAATATTATATACAGAAAGTGACTAGCTGACAGACAAGGTCATGAGTGTGCTGAGTGAATGAGAAAAGTGACTTGGCATTGGGCAGTGTGAATAGGAATAACAAGGTAATGGATGAGTGTATGCAGAGAAGAAGCCCAAAATGGAAAAGCTCCCAGAACACATATATGAATATGTTTCATGTGAAGAGAAGCTCAGGATAACAGTGCCAGCTCAAGAACATATTATATATAACTTGTGAGAGAAAAGGATTTTTGGAGAGGATGACAGGGAGACTTTAGACATTTTGGTTTATTATTTCTCACATTTTAAAGCCAGAGAGATAGTGCTATAGGAAATTTAATTGCCTTGTACATATATAAAGAAACAGAGACTCTTCTGGCTCCTAAACTTCTGTCCCTTTAGGGGTGAAGACATCAGTTACAAGATGCCCTGTCCAACCATTGTAACTAATACTAGATGGCAGTTGGCTCAGATGGTATATAAAGCCCAGGGCTGAATTGTTAGGGGACTAGAAGACTCTGTTGACCTTCAAGATGATCACTGCATGATTGCTGGAGAAAACGTTTCTCAGATTCCCAGCTCCTGTTGTCTTTTACCTCCTCTCCTACTGTTCAGAGCCTAACACAAACATACATGGATGGCCCTGGTTCAGTCCCTGACACAATCTTAGAAACACTGCCAAGAGTGATCCTTGAAAACTGAGGCAGGAGAAATAGCACCTTGAATTGTGACCCCAAAACTGGAAAAAAAAATAAAACCTGTAGCCTGTCATTCAAGGAGACTGTCCTGTTATGTTGCTGAACTAGATGTGTTCAGAAGCTACAGAGAAAAGAGCCAAGAACCTCTCTCCCTTTGAGTCCATAAGTTACCTTTAACCTTCTCATCTTGAAAGGAATGACCAAAGTTTTGGTTTATATCAACTGAAGGAATTAGAGAGAAATGGGAAGCTTTCATTTATGAAGGGGTATGAAATGTAGTGTATTTTGTGTTTCTTGTTTTGCCCAGTTGTTGAGCCATTTTTTCTCTCTCTGTTCTAGCCTTCTCTCCAGCATGAGCTCCTACCAGCAGAAACAACCCCACCACCCACCACCCCAGCTTGAGCAACAGCAGGTGAAACAACCCTGCCGGCCTCCACCCCAAGAGCCATCTTCTCCCATCACCAAGCATCCAGGCCACACCAAGGTGCCACAAACCGGCCACCCCCAGTATCCAGAACCAGGCCATCCTACCCATCCTGGACAGGGTCACACCAAGCATCCTGAGCCAGTCCATCCTCATCCTCATCCTCATCCTGGTCAAACCAAGGTGCCTCAGCCTGACCAAAACAAGTTTCCAGAGCCATGCGACCCCAAGCACCCGGATCCAATCCATCCTACCTTTCCTGGACAGGGTCACACCAAGCATCCTGAGCCTGTCCACCCTCAAGTCCCTCAGCCTGGCCAAACAAAGCTTCCTCATGGTGGCCTCACCAAGTTTCCAGCGCCATCCAACCCCCAGCACCCTGATCCAGGCCATCCTACCTATCCTGGACAGGGTCACACCAAGGTTCCTGAGCCAGTTCACCCTCACCCTCACCCTCATCCTCACCCTCAGCCTGGCCAAACCAAGGTGCCTCAGACTGGCCAGACCAAGTTTCCAGAGCCATGCGACCCCCATCAACCTGGCCATCCTACATTCCCTGGGCAGGGTCACACCAAAGTTCCTGAGCCAGTTCACCCTCATCCTCATCCTCATCCTGGCCAAACCAACGTGCCTCAGCCTGGCCAAACCAAGCTTCCAGGGTCAAGCACTTCAACTGTTATTCCTGATGCAGGTCATCTGAAGACCAAGCACCAGTAATTGGCAGCCATCGCTGAGAAGTTGACTAGAATGTTGACCGCCTTACCCCACTTTGTTCTATATCTTTGTAGCATGGATCATGTAATCATGTTATCAGTATCAGTCTTTTATCTTATTTGTGTCCCAAAATTTGCTATATCATTTAACCCTAACCTAGTCAGCAGACCAAGCATAAGTAATGTTGCAACATACACTTGAGCTCGTCACTGGATTCTGCCCACCTTATCACCTTCTATTTTTATTTCTTGAATTTTTCTGTAGACTTTACAGTCATGTTCCTACTCTCAGTCAGGGACTTTTTTCATCTTCTAAGAGAAGCAGAAGGTCTTTTTTTGGATTTGATGGTCTCAACTCCTGATGATTCATTTGAAAGGGGAACGGGAATGGGAAAAAATGCTTGTTAACTACTCTAAACTTATTAAATCACTTTTAATTGCACTGTTGGCTGTGTGTATGTCATTGGATGAGTCTGCCTTTTCCCCTGAGTAGAACCTGGAGACAGACAAGTAGCCTATTGAACCTCACGGTGATTGATTGCTTTAATGTGTTTGCATTTGTGGGCAATTACATATAAGGCTGATTTTTTTTTAAATGACAATGACTTGGGGCTGGAGAGATAGCATGGAGGCAAGGTCTTTGTTTCATGCAGAAGGACGATGGTTCGAATCTTGGCATCCCATATGGTCCTCTGTTCCTGCCAGGGGTGATTTCTGAGCATAGAGTCAGGAGTAACCCCTGAGCACTGCTGGGTGTGACCCAAAAACTAAAAAAAAAAATTGACAATGACTTGCATTATGAAAATCATAGCCTATCACTTGGGTATTCTTGACTGGATCAGGGTTCTTTATCTATGGCTTGCATCATGTCTGAGTTCCATGGCATCCATTCTAAAATTGCCTATGTCTTGACTACTGTCCTTTCAAGATTCTCATTTATTTACTTTATTATCATTCTTGAATAGTTCAAGCTGATGCTCTGGTTTTCTTAAATTATTTAACTCACAGAAACAGACTGATCCAGTAAGACAGAAAATGAGTTTAAGGCAGGGCATGGACACTTAGTTACAGAGTTGGGAAAGAGCTAGTCATTAAGCTATGAATGCTAAGAGTGAAAGGACAGTTAGCAAGCATGTATTAAAACAATGCCATTTTTCTAAGATGGTAATCCCAACAAAATTATTATAGTAACCCCAAAATTTTCTCTATTATATTCTTATCCCTGTACTCAGACTCCCAGTTTCTTTCTTCTGCAACCACTATTTCTTTAATAAAGTTTTATTCACGTGGGGGCCGGGCAGTGGCGCTGGAGGTAAGGTGCCTGCGCTAACCTAGGATGGACCGCGGTTCAATCTCCCGGTTCCCCATATGGTCCCCCGTGCCTGCCAGGAGAGACTTCTGAGCGAATAGCCAGGAGTAACCCCTGAGTGTCACCGGGTGTTGGCCCAAAAAAAAAGTTTTATTCACGTACCATTGCTTTTAAATGCATTTTAATTAAGTTATATCTAAATATGTGTTAAAAATCTTCATAGTCATTACCAAAGTTCTAGATGCCTTCCTGCTATTAAATTAAAATTTTTCCCATTTCCTCCCACTTTCTTCCCCATTGCCACAAGTAATCACTATATTTTTACAAAGTGTAAGAAGTATTTTTATTGTGTTTTCTAATTCCTTTGCATTGGCTATTTACATTCCACACATGAGACATATCATCTGGTAACTGTCTTCTAATTTCTGATCTTTCACTTAACGTCATTGTTGGGGGCTTCATCCCTGCTGCAGCAAAAGGTAGGATTTACATTTTCAAATAACTTAATAGAATTCATGGATTATATATACACAGCAGCATCTTTATCCCTGCATGTTTGTGAGTTGTATTTTTTCCATGTCTTGACTAGTGTGACTAATTTTTGAATTATATTTTTGAATTAACACATTTCTTCTTTAGATAAATACTAAGAGTACATTTTACTAGGTTATATGTTGCTTTGATTTTTAATTTTTCATTTAAACATCATGGTTACAAGGTTGTTCATAATGGTTTCTTTCGCAGATAAATTGTCATGAATGAGTTTCAGTCATATATTATGCCAACAACCTTCACCAGTGCTTATTTCCCACCACCAATGTCAACAGTTTTCCTCTTTCTCTCCCTGATGCCCTCTTCCCTCCCACCCACCTTACCCACTTGGGTGGGCATTTTGTCTCTCTCTCTCTCTCTCTTCTTTCTTTTTTCTTCTCTCCTTTTTTGAGATTATGGCTTTTCACTACTGTTAATCATCAAGTTTTTAGAACAAAATTAAACCCAGAAAATCCAGCCCCCGTCTTTTCTCAACCCCCTAACTCAAATGTGTGGGTCAGTTCCATGTTAGGTTGCCTTTGGATCTTATTTGCAACCTCACTATGTAGCTTTAAGACCTACATTTGAAAGAGATCATTCTGCATTTGTCCCTTTCATTATGATTAACTTAACTCAGTGCCGCAGACTACTAATGCCTGCAACATAAATTATTTTACATTCACGAGACCTTGTAACTCGTGGGAGAAAGCGGGACGGAGGAGATATTTGCTAACAGAAAATATTAGTGTAAAAATGAGAGACCACACGTTTGCATGGGATCCACAGAAATGAAAAGAAGCGAGGGCACTTTATTAAATTCAGGGAGCCTTTTTAAAGTAAACTTTGGAATGTAAGACAAGCCAGAAAGAAAAGGGGGTTGACTCCTGGATTGAAGCTGGAATTAGCATATGGAGTGGCAGAGAAAAAACCAGGACAAAAGATGCTAGCTGAAATTTGCATCTAAAGAGGTCCAGAGAAGGGAAGGAATTTTGTATGAGGACTAAGAAAGTGAAAACTCTGGTAGTGATAAGGAGCTAGCTATGGGGAAGTGAGAAATATTTATGAGTAATTTTGCAATTATCAGGTAGAGAGGAAGATGTTTTTGTGTTTTGGGTAAAACATGAAAACTATGCATATTTAGCTTGGAGGGAAAAAAGGGAACTTCTATGGCGCCAGGTAGAGAGACTGCCCATTGGGGGTGCAAGTTTGGCCTGGCGGCTTTTGGTTCTGTCATCTCTTACTGCAGAAGGTTTAAAGGGGCAGAGAGAAAAAATGTCACAGCCTTGGAAATTATGTTTCAGACACTCCACGCAGAGGTCAGCTTAGGTGAACAGCTCAGAGCGGGCCTTTCTGACATGATTTCCACTCAGGAGTTTTTTCCACTCCTGAGGG
>PVKC010023569.1:0-17218 GCA_004027635.1 Crocidura indochinensis
TATTGTTTATTTTTGGGCCACACCCTGTTGTCGCTCAGGGGTTACTTCTGGTTATGTGCTCAGAAATCACTCCTGGCTTGGGGGACCATATGGGATGCTGGGGGATTGAACTGCGGTCTATCTTAGGCTAGCACCTTACCACTTGCACCACCGCTCTGGCCCCAGAAAATATATTTTTTAATTTTTGAGGTATCCATAATCTTCAAAGTGACTTAGATATTCTTAAATAAAACTCAACAGCTGATCATTTCTTAAAGTTTACTTACTTTGTGTAATCAGAAACAATATCAAGAAACTTGTCATATTCATATTAAAATCTATTAATTACTTTTTCACTTTGAAAATGGTCATGGCTCATGTATGAATTTGTGACATTATTTATTTTATCAGTGAAATATATTAAGGTAATCAAATCTTCCAAGTATTGACATATTTTATTCTATAAAATTAAGCTTCAAACTGAATAATGAATTTCCAATGACATAATTTTGCAAGGTTATAATGCCATTTTATTGTTTTTAATTTTAATTTTATTCAACAGCTTAGATTTTTATCATTGGTAATCACAAGCCATCAGTAGTTCACTTTGAAATGAGTTTCATTTGTTGGAAGATGTTTGTCAACCCTCTCTGAAAATCATAGTTCTTCATTTGTTCTTTTTTAAACTCTAGACTTTTTTGTTTTGGGTTTTAGTTTATGAGCCTCACTCATAGTGTTCAGGACTTATTCTTGGCTCTGTGCTCAGAAATCACTCCTGGCAAGACTTGGCATATCAAGCCCAGCTGTGTGTAAAGTTATCACCCTACTCCTTATACTGTCACTCAGACCCTAATATTTTTTAATCTTTAAAGCATTGGGAACTTAAAAAATTTAAGAACAGACATTAAAATCAATATATCAAGTAATTTCAAAGGAAACTTCTCATTGGGAAGGAAAAAGAATTCATCAAAAATCTTCTATCTTAGCCTTCTTTATTCCCCTTATTTTCTTCAGATATTCTTTCACATGAAAAGCAGTGTTCCCATATGGGAGAGGGGGTTAAAGTCTTCTTATAAAAGCTCACAAACACTAGTCGCTAGTACAGTTTGCAATTTAGCACAAAGGTCACAATGAGTAAACAATCATACTTGAAAATGCAGAAATGCTATATGTATTTTGTCTTCAGAATAATTACAATGTACTTATAGATCATGATTTATTAACAGTTTTATCACAGTCATTGTTTAGTGATATACTGGTCCTTTTTAACTTTGATTTTGTCTGCATCTATTATATAGCTCTGGGGAGAAAAGCAATGGGGAAAATAGGACAAGATTCATGTATTTGACATAAATTCTCTTATCACTCTACATTTCATAAGTCAAAAATTAAATGCTAAAAGAGTTGTTTGTATATTTCTGTGTTTGAAACATTAGACACATAACTCCCTTGAAGAATCACATCTATTTAGCCTTACTAGATAGAAACAAAATATCAAAAATCAGTAGTACATTATAATACTGCAAAACCATTTGAGAAGTTTCCAGATAGTGTAGATGAGCAAGCACATACAAATGCTGCTCTAGGCTGACCAATTAGCCATGTGAACAGCAATTATGTTACCGTGCAAGGGCAATTGGAGGGAAAATTGGACCCTGTGGACATCCAGCTGAGCAAACAGGCCTAAGGAAGGATAGAGAATGCGTGTTAGTTTAAAAAAAACTTAGCTTACTTTAAAGAAATATTTGTATCAGTCACAGCACATTCTTTATATGTCTCTGGATGCCTAGTATTTTTTGAATTAGCCTTCCAAACAAAAATGTGCCTCTGCCCAAAGAATCAAACACCCAAATAGCAATGTGTTTGTGTGCCTAAGCAGTAATAATTCCAGAAATAAGGAACTTGGAATAGACAGATATAAATATTTATATCTACTGTAAACATGCCTGTAAGTGTACCATTAGCTGTTTTATGATTGCATGGTCTAGCAGGGGTCTCAAACTCGCAGCCCGCGGGCCGCAAATGGCCCTCCATACAACATTTTGTGGCTCTGCCCTAGAGGAATCTGTTTTTGTTTTGTTTTGTTTTAGTTGCTTGGGTCGCACA
The DNA here is from genome assembly GCA_004027635.1 of Crocidura indochinensis. Taxonomy (NCBI): domain Eukaryota; kingdom Metazoa; phylum Chordata; class Mammalia; order Eulipotyphla; family Soricidae; genus Crocidura; species Crocidura indochinensis. The sequence continues at coordinate 2,086 of PVKC010023569.1, forward strand.
CCTCAATGTTCAAGGCTTACTACTGACTTTGCACTCAAGGATCACTCCGACTTTGTCTCCTGCGGCCCACAGGTAAATTGAGTTTGAGACCCCTGGAGATAATATTTGAATTTAGTAATGTAATTCACTATTTCATAAGTATCCTTAGTTATAAACTTATGGTAATTTTTCATAAAATCTGAATGCTTGTGGAGCTAATGTAAATGTGGAGACTGTACTTGAATGCATTCATGGACTCCTGGTGAATAAGGAATAAATATCAAGTTAATAAAATTTGTTCTATAAATAATATAAACTATGTATAACCAACTATATGTATTCTTTTAAAGATTTTCTTTGGGAGTTTGGGGCCATACCCAGTGACTCTCAGGGATTACTCCTGCTTTTTGTTTAGAAATCACTTCTGGAAGGCTCAGGGGATGACCAGGATCAAGAGCAGGTCCCTTCCGGTTCAGTCACTTGCAAGGCAAAGGCCCTACCACTGTGTTATTATTCCAGCCCAAGATTTTTATATTTTAATGGCAACTGAAAGTAAATCATATCAGATTATTGTTGTTTGGGGTGACATAAATTTTAATAGGGATGTCTGATTTAGAGAATTCTAAATTTTATCAAAAATACTCAAAGTGTAGAAAATTCTAAATCATCAATACATGTTTGTGCTTTATCAACCTCTTTCTCACATTTCCTAAATGAAAGCATTAATTTCACTAAAGTACATATATGATTGTGCATTGCTTTTAGTTTTGCTATTTATTTTATTTATTTTCTATTTTGAAAACATCATTTCAATAACTCGAGTGATCACTGTGGAAGATAATTACATAGTAAATGTTTTGGGATCTCTACCTCTTCTTCAAATCCTTATAATACCTCCTCTTAACAAACAGGCACTATTGGGGATGGAGAGATAGAGCAGAGGGCAGAAGACACAGCCGACCTGGGTTGAATTCCAGGTCCTTCACTTAGAGCCAAGAGTAAACCCTGAGCTGAACCAGATGTGAATCGTAAAAACAAAAACAAACAAAAACAGATCACTATTCTAAATTTGGAATGTATTATTGCCAATTTGGAGTGTTTGCCCATATATATTTTATATATCTTTGTTGTAAACATAGGAATATTTTGATGAAATCTTTGCTAGGGTGGGGACAACACTCATTTGTTTTCAGAGACTACTCTTAGCAATGCCTGGGGCACCAGATATACTGAGTATTGTACCTTTTTGTTGTGGTATACTATTGGCTTTTTAGCTGTTGAATCCAATTTTCTAGTACATTCTGATATCTTTTCTTAAGTTCATTAATCATCAATTTGCAATAGTATGGAATTTTAAGGATGTAGCTCCATACCTCCATGTGGATATAGGACATCCCACACTCACCCGCAAAGCTCCAGTGCCATCCTACAATCAAAAAGACCTCTTTACTTTTAGTCATGATAAACACGAACGAATATATAAAAGACTTTATGTCTTTTCTCAGATTACTTCTGTTTTTATGAAATAAAATTGAAGCCTCTAGACACGGCTCTCATTTATACTTGCTACGTCACCTTTATCATTGATAATCATTATCATCTTTATCATTAATAATAATGCCACATATCATTAAACCATCTAAACAACATGGAACTTTTATCCTCAAAACTGTTCCTGATTGCTGCCATTTCCATCACTTGGTGAAAATTACTTGGATGATATTTTGCCCAGATTCTGCAACAGTGTCCTTCATTTTGGGTTATTGAAATGGATTATTTCTTATAGCTAGGGAATATCTTAGTATCCTTGTTATGGAACAGTGGAAATGTATATAGCCTCCAAGCCATTCCTCACCTCAACTCCTCTGTGTCTTTCCTTCACATTTTTCCAAGCCTAAGGAACATGCTAGATACATACTTGGTTGGAGCTTTTTCAATTTTTAAAGAAAACATGGTCATTAATCTCTTTCATGAAAAAATGGTGTGTTAAGAACCCCTTTCTCCCAAATAAGACAATTTATTTTAGGATAATTCTCTCTTAGCTGTAGAAGTGGCAGGAATTCTCACCTGTTGGGAAAGAAATTTTGGTCTCTTTCTCTGACCTTTCACCCAGAGGTCACATTTCTCTACCAGAAATTCCTTCCTTGATCTTAGTTGAAAAGATAGTGCTATTGCTTCATGATTCTTATAGAATGGGAAAACTTGTGTTTTACAGTAACACTAACAATCGCCAGGAAACCCTGTTACTTGGAACTAAAGTTATCCACCATGTGCCATATAAATTGCTGAGAGCTTTAAAGGCATTATCTTCTCTAATCCTCAGGACAAGACTAATAAAATTGTCCTGATAAAAACTCCACTTTCCAGGTAAGAAACTTAAGGTGAAAAAATATATATGTATTTGCTATATAATAGCAAATCCAAATCTCAGGCCTCGAATCTCTAATTTTAACTGATCATACCATTTTATTTCCAAATTGTGCAGTTGATTTTTATCCCCTTTGTAGTGGTGTTGAAAACTGTGATGTCAGGTAACTATTCATAGATATTTAGAGGTGTTGGTGAGCAAATGACTAAAGCCTTGTTTTCCTTAAGAGCCTTAGTAACTTTAGGTTCCTATAATAATGGCATAGCTAATATAGTTTGCAGAAGTTAGTAAGACACACATTGACTCACTGCCCACTTTCTACTTGGTCCTAGTTCTTTGGTTCTCTCAGGGAATGAATACTTCTTTGTGAATTAATTTCCCCTGTGGATTTGAATTGATTCTCTTAGGTCACAGGATTGTAATCTTGAAGAGTTCATTTAGCAAATGGCACCCAGCTTTTCTCACTCTGGTTTGCCAAAGGCACTGTGAAACTTTGTTTGAACACAGATCCTGGATGGCAGATGTTTGCAAATAACATTTATTTAATTATTCAGACACATTGTAATATATTTTTCTCCTGAGCAGTGGGATATCCATCCTTTATCAGTTTTGACACAGAGTATAACTGTTTTTCTAATGCATTGATCCAACAGATTAAATGAGTGAAAAGAAGAGAAAGCAGAAACTGTTGGCTGTAACTGTCAACTTCGTCTTTTCATAGCAACAACTTTATATAAAAATGGATAGATACCTGCTCTCTACCTCCAAGCAACAAAGCCATCTAAGAGTGAAGCACTCACAGCTATTACTAGAGATACAGTCAAGAGAAAGAAGCTGACACAGAGTTCCCTAACAACATATTCAATAGCACCTGCAGATATTCATTTCTGAATTTAGGGCATTTCAAAGGGACCTGGATTTGCCTATGGCTGGTACAGCACACCTCAGGTGTATATAGACACAGAGTGAGCACAACAGGACTTTTCACTCTGTGTGCAGGAACTTCAATCATTTGATTATTAAAAGACATGGGTTAGGACATGGTTAGGACATAAGTATATAACTCCTAGTTTCACAATGCAAAATGAAGGTCTTTGGATTTACTTCCAACGATTTTTACTTGTTACAGATTCGTACTGTCTCTGTGTCAGTGTACCAAGACTTAATACTATTCTGCTCCATTCGTAAAGTATTTTTAATGATAATATTTAAAACTACACATTTCCCCTTCAGTAGGTTTTGATGGTGTTTGTAAGTCTACATTCATTTATTAATCCATATATGACTCAGTTGCAGAATGAGGTAATGAGGTTTAAGCCTTAGAACTTTTTGTTTTGTTTTGTTTTGTTTTTGGACTGTATCCGGTGACGCTCAGGGGCCATTTCTAGCTCTACCCTCAGAAATTGCTCCTGGCTTATGGGACGCTGAGGGATTGAACTGCGGTCTGTCCTAGGTCAGCCTTATGCAAGACAAACCCCCTACCACTGTGGCACAGCTCTGGCCCTGAGCCTAGGACTTTCTCAAAGGAGAAGATCTTCTTCAAATGAAGCCTTTGTATGTACTAATAATAAGAGTAACAATAATAATAATAATAGTTCTGGTTTTCCTACATATTGACTGTATGATCTTGAACTTTTAGTCTCTATATTTTACTTTTATGGTTTTTGCAGTTAGTATGGACATAGTATCTACATATTATAGAGAGGTTTATGATTAGCTGAATTTACGCATGCAAAACACTTAGATTAGTCTACACTAAATAACCATTAAAATCTTCAGATTACTATTACATACTTGAATGGAACCAAAAGTGTCTTGCTGAGAAAATTAAGTCAGAGAAGGTCAGCTACCAAATGATTTCTGTCATAAGTAAAGTGAAAAGAAACATAAAAAGAAAATAGGCCATGGATAATGAAAATAGATCCAAAGTTTTGCCAACAGAACTGTCTGCTGGTGGCTATCATACTAATACTGATGGGAGGAGACCTGAAGTGACCTAGAGACAGTGGTGGCACTCTTAAAGTAGATGTGGTGCATCGACATTGTATACCTAAAGCATCAATATTAACAGTGTTGTAAATCATGCTTTCAAAATAAAAGAAAAAAGATAAAAGAAGGAAAAAGGAAAAGTCTCTCTCTCTCTCTCTCCTCTCTCTCTCTCCTTTGTTTTCATTATAGGCACTGCAATTTGCAATATTGTTACCGAAGGGTAGTAGTATCATGCCTTATCTCTTTTCAGCATCCAGTTCTCAGGGATTACTCCTGGATATGCGCTCAGAAATATCTCCTGACTTGGAAGATCATATGGGACACTGGGCGATCGAACCACGGTCCGTCCTAGGCTAGGGTGGCAAGGCAGACACCTCCCTCCTTGCGCCACTGCTTTAGTCCCAGCATCCAGTTCTTGTCTAGAGTGATCAGTTCCAAATATCATTGTCCTAGTGGTCCCAGGAAGGTCATATTTTGGTGTTTGTTTTGTTTTGAATATGGCAGAAGAATAAGAATGATCTCTTTCTTCATGTAGTCATTATAATATTTAAGCATAGAAAGAACCTTTGGGGGGCCCGGGAGATAGCATGGAGGTAAGGCGTTTGCCTTTCATGCAAAAAGGTCATCGGTTCGAATCCCGGTGCCCCATATGGTCCCCCCTACCCGCCAGGAGCAATTTCTGAGCATGGAGCCAGGAGTAACCCTTGAGCGCTGCCGGGTGTGACCTAAAAACCAAAAAAAAAAAAAAAAAGAAAGAACCTTTGGGAATACTCTAACTCTAATATTTGTTTTTAATTTCTGCTTTAAATCTTATCTCTCTTAAAAACATTCTTAAATGTAACAGTTTTAATAGAGGTAAGTTTAATGTCTCTAAAGAGACTATTATCTAACTAGACAAATTTCCAGTCTTCCTGTGATAATACACACATTCTAGGCACACACACTATTCATGATTTTTAAGTTCAGTTAACTTCAACTTTATATTTGGCATAAAGTACTTTATATTCACCTTAGTTAGTATATTGATTGATGTAGTAATACATTGTCTTTTTATAGATAATTTGGGATTCCTTGCACTTTATAAAATCTCTACCCTTTCACTTTGTCATACTGCCTCAGAAAGTACAAAGAAGTACAAAGAACAGGATCTGACTTTTAAATGCTATAGCAATTTTGCTTTAAGTGAGTTTAAAAACAGATTTCTGGGGGCCCGGGAGATAGCATGGAGGTAAGGCGTTTGCCTTTCATGCAAAAGGTTATCGGTTCGAATCCCGGTGCCCCATATGGTCCCCCGTGCCTGCCAGGAGCAATTTCTGAGCATGGAGCCAGGAGTAACCCCTGAGCACTGCCGGGTGTGACCCAAAAAAAAAAAAAACAAAAACCAGATTTCTGGACATGGGTATGGTTCAGTAGTAGATTATCTGTTTTTCAGACATGAGGTCATGAGCTGGAATCTCCCCTCATATCAGCAGAGTCTAAATTTTATAGCAATTTATGCTTTTTTAGTCATATTCTACGTTATTTTTCAGAGCAGTTAAATTACAGGGTTGAGGAGGGTGCCTGAGCACCATGGGCTTGAGATCAATCCCCGCACAGGATCCCTGAAGAAAAATGAGACTGAGGTGCCGAGATTCACCTGAACTCCTATAGGTAAGTCCGGGTCAACTCCATCTTTTCTGAGGGCGTTTGAGCACTGGGGGTTTGAGACCAATCCCTGCGCAGTCTCCCTGAGACTGAGGTGCCCTGGACATGCCTGAACAGGAGTGTATTTAGGTCGCCAGCAACGATGTCACTACTTAGGGCTCCTGAGAGCTGCATATTCAAAACCAACACATGAGCAAATTGGGCACAGAGGAGCGCATCTCTAGTAAATGAACTCCACCATAAAACATAGGGGAAAAAACACAACAAGTGTGGCAATGGGGAAACAATGCAAGCCAACATCAGAAATATTAAGATGGCAACAACCTAATTAGCCTGTCAGAAAAAGAGCTTAGAGTAGAAATATGGAGGATGTTCAGAGAACTTAAAGAAAACATAGATCGAGCTGAACAGACCACAAAGACAGAATCAGAAAACTCCAGACTGAAATAACAGGACTGAAAAACTCGGTAGATTAAATAAAAACCTCAATAGAAAGTCTCTCCCACAGAGTAACAAAAGCTGAGGACAGAATCAGTGAGCTGGAAGATAAGATACAGAACAACTCCATACAGCAGAAGAGATTGGAAAAATAACCTCAAAGCAAATGATCAGACAATGGAAAAATACTCAAGGAATATGAACAGATGAAAATTGAAATCTTTGATAAATTCAACAAACAACATAAGAATCATTTGAGTCCCAGAGACCCAGGAAGAAAATCCCCAGGAAGAATCAACAGTTAAGGACATCATTACTGAAAAACTCCCAGAGCTAAAAACAGCATGCAACCAAATCCTGCATGCCTGAAGAGTACCAGCTAAAAGAGACCCGAAGGAAAGCACCGGAAGACACATTCTAGTCACAATGATGAATCCCACAGATAGGGATAGAATACTGAAAGTAGCAAGATCAAAAAGAAAAATTACATTCAAAGGAGCATTCTTAAGATTTACAGCAGACCTGTCACAAGAAATCCTCAAGGCCAGAAGGCAAGTGGATATAGTGACAAAACTCAATGAAATGAATGCTTCACCTGGAATACTACACCCAACCAGACTCACTTTCAGGTTTGAAGGAAGGATACATAGCTTCATGGATAAACAACAGCTCAGAAACTTTACAGACTCAAAACCAGTCCTAAAAGAAAAGCAGAAAGGTCTTCTTTAATGAGTGAAACACCAACAGATACATCAAACTTCTACACAAAGATGACACTAAATCTTATGACAATTATCTCAACATCAATAAACTAAGTGCACCTGTTAAGAGGCACAGAGTGGCAAAATGGATCAAAAAGCTATACCCAACGTTTTGCTGCCTACAAGAAAAACATCTGAATAATCAAAACAAGCATAGACTCAAAATCAAAGGCTGGAGGAAAATCATCCAAGCAAATAACACCCTTAACAAAGCTGGCGTGGCCATATTAGTATCAGATGAAACAAACTTTAGACTCAGAAAAGTTATAAGGGACAAAGATGGTCATTTTGTACCAATCAAAGGATATGTACAAAATGAATAATACTCCTAAACATGTATGTACCCAGTGATGGACCTGAAAAATATTTAATATAACTCTTGACAAACCTGAAAGAAAATATCAATACCAGCACAATAATAGTGGGCAATCTCAACATAGCCCTGACACCTCTTGATAGATAACCAGTTTGAAACCCAACAAGAATGTATTAAGTCTGAAAAAAGAAATGGTAGAAAGTGGACTAGTATATATATATATATATATATATATATATACTATGTATATATGTATGTATATATGACACTCCATCCACAGAAACCTGGATACACATTTGTCTCCAGAATAGACCACATGCTGACCCATAAAACATATCTCCATAAAGTCAAGAGGATAGAAATTATACAAACTACCTTCACAGACCACAAGGCACTCAAATTAGATGTGAACCATAAAGAAACACAGAAGAAAAATTTTAACACCTGGAAACTAAATAGTTCACTACTGAACAGAGATGAAATCAAAAAGGAAATTAAAACATTCCTGGAAACAAATGACAATGAAGATACAAATTGTCAGAATTTATGGGACTTAACAAAAACAGTGCTAAGAGGAAAATTTATAGCCTTGCAAGCACATATCAGAAAGGAAGAAGGGGCCTATATAATAAAAGTTTAATGGCACAGCTTTCAGAACTAGAAAATGACCAACAAAAGGAACCTAAAATAGGTAGGCAGAAGGAAATAACAAAGCTTAGAGCAGAAATCAATGAAATGGAAATCGAAAAAACAATCTGAAAAATCAACAAAAGCAATAGTTGGTTCTCTGAAAAAATAAACAAGATCTATAAACCACGAGCAAAACTCACAAAGAAATGAAGAGAGAAAAATCTAATACACCAGATCAGGAATGAAAAGGGGGAGCTGCTTTATCTCTCTGATTGAATAATAAGCAGTAATTTAAGCCTAACTCATTTATTCTCAAATCATAAATGTGACTGTGCATGGATAGTGAGGGAAGAGAGGACAAGGGAGACTTTCTGTAAGCTGCATCTATATTGTATGCTCCCTCTCATCCAGTAAAAAGAAATACCTTGACTTCAAACAAAACTGTAAGGCAGATGGCAAAGCCTAATTCATTCCCAGCTTTCAGATGGTGGGTGGGGTTTTCATGAAGCAGATGTATGGGGAGCTGGAGAGATCCCATTTAGAAAGATGAAAGAGAGCTCCCTTGATCCAGACAACTAAGACACTGACCCTGTCTGGTGCAGACCATCCCTATCTCTTTTGATTCCCCTTTGAACTGAACAATCAGTTCCTTATATATACAAATTTACCAATTGGCAAGTCTGAAAATCTTCACAGATAGGGGTGGCTTTTTGTTTGTTTGTTTGTTTGTTTGAAATGCTTTTTGAATGATATCTAGTAGCACTGTGGGCCTACTCTTTACTGTGTCCTCGGGGTACACTCCTAAGAGTATTCAGGGAATCATATGCAGTACTGGGAATTGAACATGGATCAGCTGCATACAAGGTAAGTGCCTTAATTCCAATACAATTTATTTATCCCACTGATAGGTTTTTAGTCCTATTCAAGCTTTTGAAATTAGTAGGAGATCAAGCAAGATAAATGAAGCTTTTTATTATATAGTTAGATTAATTTTTCAATCAATCTTCACTGATAGCAATAATAAATTGTTAGTTATTTCATTCTATTTGAACATAAAGATCAATACAGATATTTTTCATAGATTAAAATTTTATTTTTCTATCTCTCTGGGGCTGGAGAGTAAAGCAGGTAGGATAATTCTCTTGCATATAGTTAACCCAAATTTGATCCTTGGCCCCAACTCTGTCAGGAAAAACTCCTGAGTCCAGAGCCATGAGTAACCCTTGAGCATCTGGGTATGGTCTCAAAAGAAAACCAAAATAAAAATCCTTTATCTTCCATTTTTATGATGAATTTGGTTACTTTTCATAATGGGATATATTCTTGCCAGCAATTTGCAGATATATCTGCTTTCTTCCAAATCAAATTTTTCCTTTCATGAACCTTTACTTTTGTTTTGGTGTGTTCTTGGGTTCCATCTCCTCACACCATCATAAACTCAATAGTAGGATATCTGTGAGGTTGGAGCTGAAATGCAGCCTTGTCCTCTGAACAGTGCCCTCTACTGGAAAAGGTTAGTTCTATACCAGTCTGGGTAATGATTGGTCAAGTGACCCATGAGAACTCTTTTCTTCTTCTTAGTTCTCATATTCCTTGTTCAAAGCAACAACACACATGCTTTCAAGACTGCTTTTAGCTCCATTCTTCAGAAATGAATATATTGGGGTATAGACTCTAGTTGTCCACAGTTATTCACTGAGTGATAGAACTAAGCTCTATAACATATCTCCCTGCCCTCCAACTGGTACTGTGTATTATATCTAAACTTCAGAGAGAAACACTGAGACCTTTCATTTTTGATTAAAAAGAATCTCAGTGCCAAATGACTTAAATCTGTTCACACTTCAAATGCCAACATGGGATTTGGAATACATTTTCTCATTTGATCCTCTCCATAAGACTATATCAGGGCAATTATTAGCATTTTTGTTTGACATAAAAGGAAAATGAGGTTTTCTGTTCTAAGTCACTTGCCCAGAATCACATGGTTAGTGATGCTGAAATTGCTCTGGAATTAGGGCTTTGAACTCCTAGTGGGAGCCCTATATACCTTCCCTTCCACCCTTGAGGAAATGAACACTGGATCGATTTTTATTCTTCCCCATACAGATACTCCCTAAAATTTGTCTGTTATTGAAATAATAAACTACATATTTTTCTCAAGTTTTCTTCCTTCACAAATTGGAAGTATGACTGAGAGAGGTGGAAAACATTGACAAGGAAATCCCAAGAAAATGAAAGCAATTGTCCTTGGGTATATACAGGGGTCTCTGTGTATGATTCCTTCAGTTCCATATTAATGTAATAGGCAATATTTCTTTTTCAAAATACTTGAGTAGTGGCATAAACCATTATGTGTATAGTATGTATATACAGCATTACAATATACATTCATCTGCTGTTGGGGTGTTGGGTTGTTTCCAGATCTTGGTTATTGAAGTGTTATGATGAAAATTAGTGCATATATAATCTATATCTATATATATATGGATATATAGTCAAATCAATGTGTTTTGTGTTTGTTTTCTTCAGAAAGACCAATAGGAATTAATTTTCTAGGTCATACTTTACTTTTTTATATTCTGGGTAACCACTAAGCTGAGGAGAGGGGGAGAGAGAGAGAGAGAGAGAGAGGGAGAGAGAGAGAGACAGAGAGAGAGAAAGAGAGAGAGACAGAGAAAGAAGAGAGCATAAGGGCTAAGGCACATGAATGTCATGAGACTGCTCCCAGACAATCCCCCCCAGCACCATGGGCTATTGCAATAAAACATGAGAAGGGGTCCCCAGGTTTCCTGAATTCTGATCCCACATCCCAAAGAGTAAGGAGTAGAGAAAGAGGGGAGTGGACTAGCATTCACCATTGAGTGTTTTGTGAGGTAAATTAGTTTTTTAGATGAGTTAATAGTTATATCCTCATCACAGTTAACACTAAAAGTACCTCCAACAGGAGAAGAGTCCTCCTTCAACCATCTACTTCAGATGAAGTGAAATGAAGTGCAGTGGAAAAGGTGATGGTCTTTCATTGGGTGCAAATATGGTTAGGATTGTGAGTTCTTCCTGATGTATACAAATCACCTTCATCTCCTAAAAAATGTAACTTGAAGTCTATGTTATCTGATATAATAATGGTCATCCTAACACTTTTAAAAGAATTATTTGTTTTAAATAATGTTTTCCATCATTAGACTTTGGGCTTGTGTTTGCCCTGGCTGCTAATGTCTCTTCTAGGCAGAAGAAAGTTAGATTCAGTGTTTTAGCCAATGCTGCCACTCTACGAGCTTATGTAAGTGGTAAAACCAACTTTTTCTTCTGAGTTGTTATCGTCACTCATGAAGAGTGGTGGGGGTCCACACTGTTTCCTCATAGATCTGTTGCAGTCTGGGGCTATAACCTTCTAATATGCCACTCGTGCTCCCCTAGGCCCAGACATGCCATTTTCTGTAGGGGAAATGTTTCTTTTTTCTTCCTTCTTTCCTGTTGAAGCTATCCTGAACTGCTCGGTATTGTCATTGGCTCCTGGTGTCACTGGCCTCTGTGGGTAAGAGGTAGGGGGGAGTGTGATTATGGGGTGTCCTTGGGAAAGCCTTTCCTCTAAGTCCCTCAAGGGTGCCAGGCTTACTGAGGCGTTGGTGTTTTCCAGCCTGTCCAGCAGCTGGTTTTGCTGGACATCTTGCATCTGCTCCTCGAATGCTGGGCACGTGGTCAGATGTTTTTTCAAGGCAAGCACATACTGCCTTGTGAGGCCACAGTATTGCTGCCACTGCATCCGCAGTGTAGGGCACTCTTTGTCCTGTTGGAATGATGCTGTGAGTGAGAATAGGCTGCAGGGGAGTCCAGATGCAGCCAGGAGATATCCTGGTAACGACTGACTCTAATACATACTAGGAATATCCTGGGCATCAGTACCCTTCACAGGCCCCTGATTGTCTGTTCTCAGAGCCCAAGTGATGAGACCTCCCTTGCCTCAGGTCTGAATCCTTCATAATAGCCTCCCACACCTCCTCAGAACCTCTGCTCTGCATAGAGTGGCCAAGCCAGTGCTGCCTTAGACTCAATCTTAGTGGCCTCCTGCCTAAACCAGCAGAGCTCTTGGTTGCCCAGAGGACTTTTTTGAACATCACCATCCCAATTCAAATAGGAAAGCCAAGGCCAAAGGGGAAAGCATCTCGCCCCAAGAGAGGTCCTGGTTGGATTTGGATTGCAGTAGCCAGGAGGGGCCTGTAGGGGTATCAATCTTTGATCTGCTTCTTGAGTCCCAATGTAGAGTCAGGGGTGTAGGTCATGGGTCTGAAATCATTTTGCCTTGCTTTGACAATGCAGTTCAAACATAGGCCAGCTATGCTACACCTCAATCTCAGAGCCAACAGCAGGAGCTGCTGCCCCAGCTCCATATTGAAGTGGCTTAACCTTAACCCTTAAAGTTAAGCCCTTACCCCCTTAACCCTTAACCCTGAAGGTTAAGGCCTTAAACCCGGACTTGAATGTGAGTTGTGCAAGGCTCACCAGTGCCTGCTCGAAGTGGAAAGTCTCGGCCTCAAGGTCCTTCTCCATTTCCAGGAGCCAAGCTGGTGTCACTGAGAGAGGGAGCAGACAGTCAAGCCCCCAGAGTCTCCAACACACCCCAGTTTTCTTCGTCTAGAGCCCAACTCCTGTGCCTCTGGATGAGCTGATAACTTCTCACACCCTCTAGTGTTCTAGTCCTTAAAGTAGAATCTTCACTTGTGTGGGGAATCCCAGGCTCTCTTGGCAGTGCTGGGTGTGTGGGAAGCGAGCAAACGAAGGGTTCCATCTCCCGGGTCCTGAGAGTTCTCTGCATTTGTGATGCTGGAAACACTCTAGGGGAGTGGACAGTGGAGCCCAGACCCCACCTGCAGCCCTGCAGAGGACACATTGGGGTGCAAAGTAGTGGCAAGACTCACCCATCTATAGCTCCAAAATCTTTCCCTGGGTCACAATACCCCATTCCCAGTGCGATCTCACATAACATTTTTCAAGCCCCATTTCTGGCTCTTCCCTATGTCACAGGCTTGAAATTCCTGATCTTACAAGCTGTCAGCCCCCAAACTCACTCATAGGCCGATAATTAAAATCAAAGGACTCCAAGTTTTGGAGGGAGCTGTTTTTTTCTAGATCCTCCGTGGACTGGGTCTTCTGCCAAACAAGGAAGAGAGGAGGCCAATGATAGGACAGGTGGTGAGAGTTCTGACTAAACCAGTGCCCTGGTTTGAATCCCCAGCATCAACTTGGACCTTAGGAGCACCTCTAATCAATCTAAACAATTGAACAACCTCAATCCTGAACACTGAGACAAGAGAAACCCCTGAGCACTGGTCCAACTACTGCCTCAAATTAAACAAAACCTGAACTATGGAAGAGGCTCATGGAAGAAGGCCCTGATGGGGGTTGGGAGTGGGGACCTCTACCCTCATTCCAAGCTTACTTCTGGTGACACCACTCTGGCATGGATGGGGTTAAACAAGGGAGGAATGACACCAAGATCACAGCTTAGAGACAGGGGCAGAATAAAAGTTTAGGGGTTTCTGGGCTTTCTCTGCAGCAAGAAACCTGACCTCCACCTGAACCAAAGAGCTTGGTTCTCTTACAGGTTTTTTTCTCAATGAGGGGCCCCAGCCTTGACTGTGGAGCAATTGGGGATGGGGTTCTGCACGTCTGGGAGTCACATTTAGGAATCAGGCTGTCAGGAGCACTTACATCCACTTGGCTCAGGAGAACTGTTGGTTCTGCTTCTCTCTGAGCTGGTCTTGACTGGAATGAAAGGGAGGAGATGCTTTCCCCCCCGTTTCTGCACCCATTGGCCCATTGGCCTGGTCTCCCTTGCTTGGCCCCTCCCACTTTGGGTCAACTCCTTTGGGTTCTTCTTCCCCCACCTCCAATCCTCCCTCCCACATCCTTCTTCCTAAGTCTGGGCAACCAGGGTCCAGGCTTAAGAAATCTTCGCATTTGTTCCACTCGCCATTGCACTCAGAGTGAATGACTCTCTAAACACCCCTAAATCTGATCTTTGGGCCTCTTCCCTCCCCCACAGGAATCTGCCTGAGTTTCTCTGCAGCTTTCTCTGTCCACCCTCCACAAGAGGGTACACCCAGCTTCAAGGCCCAGCACCCCAACTTCAAAGCCCTTGTCCCTTAAAAGCAATCCCAACCTTCATCAGAGAATCAGGGATGTTGTCAAGGCAGCCCACATGCCCAAGGATCCTTGCTTGGTCTCAGGCCTTGACTACGGAGACAACCATGGAGGCCTGAGTCTCCAGGTAGTTTGTGAAATGAGAATAGAGTGTGTCCTGTTCATCAGAGGCTCAGTAACCTTCACCTTCTCCCATCAAATTCAAAAGATATTTCCCAGACTCTCCAACAGAGACCCTTCCCATTCCCTCCGCAGTTCTTTGAACCAAACCCAAAGAAATTTTAGCATTTGGTTTTTGTGTTGGGTAGGTGGTTTTGTGAGCCACATCCAGCGATGCTCAGGGCTTTCTCTAAGCTCTGCAGCCAGGGATCACTCTGAAGGTGCTGGGACCATAGCAGGTAACTGGGTCACCCATATGCAAACCAAGTACCTTACTTCTTAGACTCGTAGCAAGTAACTCTTCTAACAAGTGACTAGTCCTAGAGAGGGAAGGGGTACCCCAGCTCAGAGTCCTGGGAAGTCCCTGGAGGAGGCTGCAGGGGTAGGGCGGGACTGCCTGAAGACTCAGGCCAGGGAGGAAGCGGGCTCAGGGGCTCCTTCTCTGACCTCAGGGTCACACGCTATGATCCCTGGACATCTTCGTCCGATAAGAGAGGCAGCTGAGCCGTTGGGTGTTCCTCCGGCCACCTTGCTGTCTCTGTTCGCTCCACCTACAAAGTTATGAGAAAGTAGAAGGCCAATCATTGCCGCTATCTCTAGTTGCTAGTAAACAAACTAGAACTGCTGCGAGGCCACCAGAGAGGCGGGACCTCGGGCTTTATAGGGGGGGCTCATGGGCGTGGCCCGTTTTCTCCAAGCCCATTG
>PVKC010023570.1:0-17199 GCA_004027635.1 Crocidura indochinensis
TTTTTTTTTTTTTTTTTTTTTTTTTTTTTTTTTTTTTTTTTTTTTTTTTTTTTTTGGTATTTGGGCCACACTCGTTGATGCTAAGGGGTTACTCCTGGCAATGTGCTCAGAAATTGCTCCTGGCTTGAGGGACAATATGGGAGGGTGCTCAAATAGCGTCCTGTCCTGGAATAGCACGCACAAGGCAGAAACCTTAAGGCTTGTGCTACTGCTCAGGCCCCCTTGTGTCCTTTTTTTTTATTTCTTAAAGAAATGCTTTGTGTTTTCTTTGTATAGGTCTTTTTAGTTAAGTTGTCTCCAAGGTACTCTATTTTCTGAGGCACAATTGTGAATAGGATTTTTTAATATCTCTTTATTCTACATTATTTATATATAGAAAAGCCATAGATTTGTGTGTAGTAATTTTATGGACAGTCACTTTACTATATACATCTAGTGTTTTTAGTAGTTATTTTGTAGATTCTTTAGGTTTTTCTAAATATAGTATCATGTTATCCACAAACTGAGGTCTTGATTACTTCATTTCCTGTCTGAATTTCCTTGATATATTTTCTTTCCTAATTGCTCTGGCAAGTACTCCCAGGACTATATTGAATAGGAGTGCTAAGAGGAAGGAATTTATGTTGTGCCATATTAGAAGAAAGGTATTCCCATTGAGTATAATGCTTGCCATGAGTTTGTGATAAATGGCTTTGACTGTGTGGAGAAAGGTTCCTTCAATTCCCATCTTATTAAGAGATTTAAATCATGAACGGCTGCTGTATCTTGTTGAATGCTTTCTCTAAATATGTTCATATGAGAATATGAATTTTTCTTTTATTTATTTAGTGTATTATATTGATTGGCTTGCATATATTGTTTTCTTGCATCGCTGGAATGAATTCTACTTGATTATGATGTATAAATTTCTTAATGAGCTTTTGATTCTGTTTGTTAGTATTTTGTCGATGATCTTTGCATTTATGTTTATTAAGAATATATCATCTTTGTGGTGTCTATGTCTGCTTTAGATATCAGAGAGATATTAGCTTTATAGAAACTGTTTGGGAGTGGTTCTGTTTCTTTAATTTCCTGAAAGAGCTTGAGAAGAATTGGCAGTAGATTCTCCTAAAAGGTCTGAAAGAACTCACTAGTTAACCCATTAATTTAAGGTATTTTGGAAGCCTTTTAATTACCACTTCAATTTCCTCTATCATGATAGGTCTTTTTAGATATCCCTGATCATCTTGGTTCAACCTTGAGAGGTTATAGGAGTTCAAAAATTTACCCATTTTTTTCAGATTCTTTTATTTTTTTGGCATAAAGATTCTCAAAGTAATCTCTGATTGTCCTTTGTATGTATGTAGTCTAATGACAGCAATGAGGATAATTTCTTTTATAGATGTATTTGAATAAACTAGATAGTCTCATGCTCTTTTGTGCACTTACTGGTGTAACTTCCAAGGTTGAGAGTATCACTATGTGATTTTAACACCAAACAAACAAAATAAATGAACAAACAAATGCATGACAAGCTTCAAAGTGAAGTAAATTAGAAAAAAAATTAAAATCAATACAGCATAGTCAAACTATATAAGTTAAACCTCACCCCAAATAAAAAATAAAACAGAAATGAGAAGATTATAAAGAAAAATCTAGCTTACAGAGATGTCACTAATACTGAAAACTGGTTTGTGGTTACCAGAGGTTGTGGAAGAAGGGACAAAGTAGAATATTTGGGGGTAGAGGAGTTGTACGGGATACACTTGGGGAACATTGGTGGAGGGCAGTGGACACTGTGGTAGATTTGGTCCTGATTCATTGTATGTCTGAAATCCAAGTATGAAGGACTTTGTAAATCACAACGTTTTCAATAAAATAAAAATTTTAACAAATAAAGGAACATTCCAATTAGTGTCCTGTAAAACTTTATAGGGAAGATGAATCATGAATTTCAGGGGACTGGACATTGGGTAAGAAGGGATGCAGGTACCCAACACTTGTCTCTAGAAGCACAGTCTATGTTTGCCCTGGATATGTCAGGTTTAACAAGATTGGAATATTCACTTCTGTATTTGTTCTTTCTTTCCCACCAACAGTAGAGTGTGCCTTGGTTTCTATGCATGGTGTGATTCTGTGAAGCATGTTTTTGGAATCCTCTCACTTTATAACATTATGGCCATAAACATGAACTCTGAAGACATGCTCAATCTGCTGATTTTCTTTGTCATGCTGACCCTGTAAGGTCTGTGACAGGTGGTGGCAATTCTGATAAAGAACTTCAAACAGAAAATTATTGCAGGTTGCTGTAGGAGACAGTTTAGTATTTTTTTAGCCATCAGAACCCTACTTTATGCTGTTAAAAACAAATGACAGACCACTGAAGTTCTTGCCCTTCTGAAAGAAAGAGAACAAATCTTTGGGATGCTTTGTTTCAGAAAGAGGAATTTTAAGGATTGAATTAACTTTAATGGAAGCCAGACTTGAGAACACTTTAGCAGAAATAAAAAAAAAGCTGGAGGCCATTAATAAGAACCTGAAATCTGCAAATCTTAAAGGAGAATTTAACAAGGACTGAAAGAAGAGTAAACTAATGTTTAGAACAAATTGGACTGATAGTAATTATAACAGATTGTTTTTCAAGGGGAAATTGTTCATCAAATCACTCACATTCAAGAAGATGCAACTAAAACTAATCTCATTGTACAACAGAAAATTGAAGCCCAATTTGAAACATTCAAAAAAATGCCCTGAATGAGAATTTTAATCCTGAGAAAAGCAGGGACCTCCTTTAAAGGTATAAAATAAAAAATAAGTTAATATTAAATCAAAAATGCCATTCTATCTATATAATTCTAAGGTTGAATTAATGAGATTCCAAAAGTTAGGTAAAATTTCTACATGTTTTGCTAAGCCTGAGTATTTTTTTGTTTGCTTTTAGGGCCACACCTGTTTGATGCTCAGGGGTTACTCCTGGCTTAGCACTCAGAAATTGCCCCTGGCTCGGGGGGACTATATGGGACACCAGGTGATCTAACCGAGGTCCTTCCTTGGCTAGCGTTTGCAAGGCAGACACTTTACTTCTAGCACCACCTCACCGGCCCCAGTCTGAGTATTTTCTAACCTTAGAGAACATAATTGTATTGTAGAAATTTGACATCTTATCAACCAAATGCATCAGAAAACATGTTACTGGGGCTGGAGCAATAGAACATCAGTTGGGTGTTTGCCTTGCATGTGGCTGACCCAGAATGGACATGGGTTTAATACCCGGCGTCGAATATGGTCCCCAGAGCCAGGAATAATTTCTGAGTGCATAGCCAGGAGAAACTCTGAGCATCAACAGGTGTGGCCCCCTCTCCCCAAAAAAATAAAAGAGAGAAGGAAGAAAGCAAAAGAAAACAAAAGAAAGAAAGAAAGAAAGACAGAAGAGAAAGAAGGAAAGAAAGAAAGAAAGAAAGAAAGAAAGAAAGAAAGAAAGAAAGAAAGAAAGAAAGAAAGAAAGAAAGAAAGAAAGAAAGAAAGAAAGAAAGAAAGAAAGAAAGAAGAAATAAAGGAAGAAATGAAGGAAGGAAGGAAGAAAGGAAGGAAGGAAAGAAGAAAGGAGGAAGGAAGAAAGGAAGGAAGGAAGAAAGGAAGGAAGAAAGAAAGAAAAAGAAGAAAGAATGAAGGAAGGAAGAAACAAAGAAAGAAAGAAAAAGAAGAAAGAATGAAGGAAGGAAGGAAGAAACGAAGAAAGAAAGAAAAAGAAGAAGGAAGAAAGAGGAAGGATGGAAGAAAGAAAGAAAGAAAGAAAGAAAGAGAGAGAAAGAAAGAGAGAGAGAAAGAAACAGAAAGAGGAAAAGGAAAGGAAGAAAGAAAGAGGAAGGAAGGAAGGAAATCAGAAAAGAGAAAGGAAGAAAGAGAGAGAGAGAAAGAAAGAAAACATGTCACTTAGCAGATTGTTTAAGGGAGATAATCCATGCAGCTAAATAAAACTGTACATGATAGGTTGAACCATAATCCTCATCCCTCAAATAGTCCATCTTTCACTCTTCAGAAACTGACATGGTAAAGAAAACTAGTTTTGAGTGAGGCATCTTAAAATAGGAAGAATACCTTGGATTACATTAATAAGCCCAAGCTAGTGACCAGGAAGTGATCTTATAAGAGCAGAAGTTGAAGTGATGTGGTTATTGTTAAAAAGACTATAGAGCAGGCATCTTCTAGAAGTTGTCAGACAAGGAAGGGATTGTGCTATAGGCCTCTACAAGAAACTAAGTAACATAAACACTGAAAAATATTAATCCAGTGAAACTGATTTTGTATCTTTTTGCTTTTATTTTTTTTTACATACCCAGTGGTGCTCAGATTATTCCTGAATCTGCCGTCAGAAATCACTCTTGGTGGACTCAGGGGAGTATAAGGGATACCAGGAAAAGAACCTGGATTGATCACATGCAAGGCAAATCGACTGCTGGCTGTTATCTCTCCAGCCCCCTGATTTAACAAGTCTAATAGCTACATTGTAAAAGAATACATTCTTTTTTTAAAATATTTTTTATTTAAACACCTTGGTTACAAACATGATTGTGGTTGGTTTCAGTCATATCAGATGACACCCGCCCCATCGCCAGTTTAACATTCCCATCACCAGTGACTCAAATATCCCTCCTCTCCTCCCACCCCTACCTGTACTCTAGACAGGCTTTCCACTTCCCTCATATATTCTCATTGTTAGGATAGTTAACAATGTGGTTATTTCGCTAACTAAATGCATCACTCTTTGTGGTGAGATTCATGTGGTTGCCTGTAATGTCCAGCCCTCCTCTCTTTTGTCTCTGAAAATTGTTGAGAAATGTCTTTCATTTTCTTAAAACCCATAGATGAGTGAAACCATTCTCTGTCTTTCTCTTTCTCTATGACTTATTTCACTCAGCATAATAGATTCTATGTACATCCATGTATAGGAAAATTTCATGACTTCATCTCTCCTGATGACTGCATAATATTCCATTGTGTATATGTACCATAGTTTCTTAACCATTTATCTGTTGAAGGGCATCTTGGTTGTTTCCAGAGTCTTACTATGGTAAATAGTGCTGCAATAAATATAGGTGTAAGGAAGGAGTTTTTGTATTGTATTTTTGTGTTCCTAGGGTATATTCCTAGAAGTGGTATAGCTGGATCATATGGGAGCTCAATTTCCAGTGTTTGGAGGAATCTCCATATCACTCTTCAGAAAGGTTGAACTAGTTGGCTCCAGTGCTGGTGAGAATACTGAAAAGAATACATTCTTGTAGTCTTAAGACATTGTTTATGGTAAAAGACTATTTGGTGGTTCAAATTACAGTTATTTTGTTTGCTTTTAAGAACAATGGTCATTCTAGGGGCCCGGAAGATAGTATGGAGGTAAGGCGTTTGCCTTTCATGCAAAAGGTCATCGGTTCAAATCCCGGTGCCCCATATGGTCCCCCGTGCCTGCCAGGAGCAATTTCTGAGCATGGAGCCAGGAGTAACCCCTGAGCGCTGCCGGGTGTGACCCAAAAACCAAAAAAAAAAAAAAAAAAAAAAAAAGAACAATGGTCAAAGTGTTAGGGAATTATTTTGCAAAGTATCTTCCACTTTCTGATATTTTAAAATTTGCAGTGACTCTACCAGGCCCCACTTATGATCTGAGAACGGAGTAAAGTTTCTACACCTAGTATTGACAAAATAAAAAACCCTTTGATGTGAATAGGCAGTCTGACTCTCACTGTATTCTCCCATGAGAGGTCATGTATTATAGAAGACAACTGACGGAATAACTCACAGGCAGCAAATGTTCTTATAATATGTACTCAAATCAGTTTTCTTTCACTTTTTCTGAAAACCAGAAGTGTTTATCTTCTGGGTAATTCTACCATCCCATATACTGACTTCTGAAGACTCAAAACTAAAGCTTGTTTGTTATTAATTTTTATTAATAAATATAAGCATTGATTCTAATCAAAGTTTGATAGAATATCTTAATTTTCTATAACTTTTCATTTCTAGATATGAATCTTTTCCATTTCATTTCACTCTATTTGTAGGTAGCATATTTTTCTTTTTCATTTACTTTACTTTTTCATTTAATTGCCAACAAATCAACTTATTAATACGGAAATATTTTTTCGACTTGCTAGAACTATTTTGAACTGTTCCTACTTGGTTATTTCTAATATGCAATGGCTCAAATATAAAAATCATAGATTACAATTTTTATATCTTTTATAAACATTTTATAAACATATGCTAGTGAGAATTTTGTGAGTAAATCTTTCCACTTTACATAAGTTCTCAGTAATGTAATTTTGGTATTTGTTGTTGCTATTTAGCAAGACTGTCAAAGATCCAGAAAAGCAATATTTTGTCTTTTTTCTAATGGAAAATTTTCATACATTTTTCTTAATTAGAAAAATGAAGTATACAAAACCCATAAAACTTAGAATAATATTAAAAGTTAATATCATGAGTAAATTGCTTTATTTGCTCTTATTTCTAGATACAATGTCAACTATGATATTGAAAACCTCTTCACTAATAGAAACTGTAATAAAAGTTTGACAGGCATTTTCTCACATTGAAGACATTCAACATTCCAAGCTCTTCTATGGATACCAAGGGCAGAATTTATTCTAATTAGGAAAAAAGCTGTGCATGTAACTAAAAATTAGTTTCCTGGCAGAGACCACATTCAACTGAGCACTTGCTTTGCATGCAACAGGCCTATGTTTGAACCCTGGCACAGCATAATCCCCCAAATACCACTAAAGCAAAGAACAATTATAGAACTAGAGCAGGGAATGGTCAAAGGAGAGAACCCCAAATCACACCCACATCCATACCCACACTGTGACAGAGAGAGAGAGAGAGAGAGAGAGAGAAGAGAAAGAGAGGAGAGAAAGAGGAGATAAGAGAGGAGACAAGAGAGAGAGCAGAAAAAGAGAGAGAGAAAGAGAGAAATTTGACATAAAGGAAATACTGGTTCTGGGTTATGTTGGAATTAGTGTAAAGTCCACCAATTTATTCACTGAACTCTTCAGACCCTAAATGAATCGGACTCTTGTCAACTCTCAAGAACTCTTGTCATGATTAGGAGGCTCTAGTCACCTGGGTTTCCATCTGTGATAAATTTTGTAGTAAGTTGTGCTTAGGGCAAAATCCTTTCCTTGTTTATCATCTTCCACTTGAAGTTCAAGTATTGTAAGCACCTCTTCCCATTTACTCATTCTGTTCCTTCCTACTTATTGAGAAGCTTTCTGCTTAGTCTTTGTCATGTTTTGTTTTAAAGTGTTTCAAAGGAATCTCTCAAACAGTGCTTGAGGGAACCCGGGGTCCACTCATGATAATGGTCCAAACTGGCGAATGGGTCAATGCTAGGACCCAATATTGTGCGTCTGTTTATGTCTGCTAAGCACCATTAGATCACATCTAACATGCAGCCATATGGTGGCAGAAATAATATTCAGGGCCCCGCAAATGTACTCCTTAATTATCTACCCCAGACCCTTTCATGCCACTTCCTTGACTGATGCACACTAGATTTTTACTGCTTATTAGTTGAAATTATTTTATATATATTTATAAACATATATAAACACACACATATAAATTCAAGCACTGTATTTTTCAAATTCTTAGCTATATATCACTTTGGTTATGCATGATTATACAATTATGTATTTTTGAATGGAGCATATTGTTGGGCTACATCCAGCTGTACTCAGGCTTTACTTCTCACTCTACTAGGGATCAATCCTGGTGTTCTGGGGTCTATATATGGTGCTGGAGATGGGGCTTGACTCTGCTGTATCTCATTGGTCCATATGCTTATTTCTTAAATATGTTTTTGTTCTTCATCTCAATGCAGTCAGAGATTAGATCTATTTTTCATTTATTATTTTACATGCATACATTATTATATATTATAGGGCAGAAGATAAAGAGCATTTGATAGAACACACCTTTCTTGTAAGGAGACAGGATTTGCTACAGTATATAGGGTACATAACCACCTTCAAAGCTCAAGATATGTGATAACAAATATTTCTCCAATGCTGGCATTTATCAGTCCTAACTCCCTGCATTGGACTTGGAGCTCAAGTCTTCACAGTCAGATCTGTTTCTTATTCAGGCACACAAGATAAAAGAACACCACAGCCCTCTCTCACCAGGTCTAGCCTCAGCATGAAAGAGCAGGCAAAGCCCAGCTGACTTTTAAAGTTTCAGCATGAACTGACATCCTCTCCAGGCTGTTCAACCTTTCTTTTATCAAAGTAAATCATAAGGACCTGTCAGTGGGGCAGAGAAGACAACTGTGCCCAGTACAGAAACCTAAACGCAAATAACATTTTTATCTAGGTATCAGATACCAAAATCTTTCCCTCTTTTCCCTATCCTATTGATAATTTATTTAGTACTTGATGGACAGTAATGTCTAAATAGGTAATATATGAATAAACTCACTTTGATAAATTTCCCTACAGACCAATTTTAAAAAATCTGCCTGATGTTTTAGAATCCTATTAGTATCATCAGAAAATTAATATAAGGCATTTTTAATATCCTTAATCCCATCAGTACAAAGGAGATAAATTAAATTGAACTCCTTCTGGAATAGGCAAAGATGCATTTTCTAACTTGTATTAAAATTAGTTTAAATTTTATGTTCATTTTTTTCTTTAAAAAATGTTGTTGCTTTTTTTTTTTTTCTGTAGGGGGAAGGTTCACATCTGTGGTGCATAGAGACTGTTCCTGTCTGTACTTGGTTGTTTCAAGGATTGTAGAAGAAAAAAATGTGGTGCCAGGGATGAAATCCAGGCTTCCTGCATGTAAGGATGTGCTTAGTGCTTTGAGCTATCTTGGTGACCCTTCATTCATCTGTTTTGAGATGTGTTCTATTATGTTTGATTAAAAATTAAACTATGATATTCCTACTAGGTACAAAATAATTTCTACAGCAATTATCCTCAGATTATTTTTTCATTGAAAGACCTGGGGGATTCAGTAAACAGGGGTCTATTATATACCCAAGACTAGCTTCACTCGGTATGAACCTAGTTGCCCCAAGTAACATCTCATTCCAAGGCTGAACATTGAACATGTAACTTTGTGGGTGAAGAATCACAGAAAGTGACCTTCAGAAATTTTGAACACTGCTTGGGAAACTCTACCCACAAAAATTCTTAACTTATTTTTAATAAAGTTATTTAAAATTACAGAGCTAGTATAGAAGGTAATGAACTTTCTGTGTATTTGGTCATCTGAACTAAGCCAGATTCCCTACCTGGCACTTCATATAATCTTCAAAGTATGACAGCAGAGAACTCTGAGTATTGAACCAAGAGTAACATCTAAGGACTATTGAGCCCCCCTCTACAAAATAAAAACAAAATATAAATAAACAAAAAATAATTTTAATGTGCAATTTTTCTATGCCTTTCAAGCATTTTATTATCTCTTACCCTTAGAATATTAGTCAACTTTTCACTGATGTCCCATGAAATGAAGTCAATTTCTTTAACAAGTTCATTATTTTATGTTAGTTTCATACTTTCTTAAAAAAAAATTTTAAAGAAAAAAGGCTCTCAACCAGACTATTTTTTAAATCCGTTAAAAAATTTCTTCAAATTGGGGCCCGGGAGATAGCATGGAGGTAAGGCGTTTGCCTTTCATGCAAAAGGTCATCGGTTCGAATCCCAGTGCCCCGTATGGTCCCCCGTGCCTGCCAGGAGCAATTTCTGAGAATGGAGCCAGGAGTAACCCCTGAGCACTGCCAGGTGTGACCCCAAAAAACAAACAAAAACAAAAACAAATTTCTTCAAATTATTACACAGAGAACTTATTTCCTTCACTGTTCTCTCCCGATGTAGATAATTTGGATAATTGTACCGTCACCTCATTTTTAAAGAACTTGAGAAAATGTTTTGGATCTGATATTTGAAGAAATTGAGTAAAAAAAAAAAAACAACTAAACAGAAAACTAAAACCACATTTGGCCTTTCCCAGGCATCATATATAGTACTAAGTCCTGCTAGGATTGAAGTATAGATCCAGGAATGTGAATTAAAAACTTAAAAAAAGTCAATCAAAATAATAAAAATCAATAAAAGTAATCAAAGATAAGGAAACACATGACAGGCATTTTAAAACACGGATAAGCAGGAAGAGGGGACTTCCCCTGCTTTGAAACCAGAGAATAGAGCTATTTTTTCCGACCCATAATTGAAGAGGCAGGGAATTGAACCAGTACTTCAGGCTCATAAGGCGCAGCTGAGCTTATTTCAGCTCAAAAGGCCTCAGACTCTACCTCTCTCTCTGCAGGGCTATGATTTTTATCCCTGATCTCTCCACCCTCAGTCTGCAGCAGCTGTTTGTGCATTATGTTTGTTGCTCATACGCATAATGTCCCTCAGGCCACTGTGCAGCTTCCTGAGGCCTCAATCCCCAAGCATAAACCCAAAACGTTCTGGTCACTGACCACTTTCCAGAGGGTGGAACATAGGAATTTCTAGTTAATTGATTCCCTCTTGGATGCGCAAAATAGTCCCCCAAATTCGTGCATTTTTTGAGTTGCTGAGGAGAAGGGCGTGAGAAGCACCTTAGTAGGACCCTAACCCAGGTACTAAATGGTGCCAGCTTCTTTTCCAGGGTCCTAGAGATCTCAGAGTATTGGCTAGGGAAAAGGTGCACCTTCAGACCGAAATCCCAGAGCAGAGAGATTGCTTAGAGGCAAATACAAGTGGAGCTAGTATTCTCAACCCTGACTGGTTTCAACCAGCTAAGACAAGGGGAAGGGAATATGTGGGTGTATGGTAAGTGGCGTACAGGAAACACACTTTCTCTCCTTTCTTTATATGATCAGGTCCTACCTAGCCCAGTACCCTAAAGATTGGCCAAAAGCCCCAAACACTGCTAATGGGATTGTACCTGGAGTCACCCCACACAAATCTGCAGGTATGACAGTCAGAGATGGCTGAAAATCCTGAAGGAAAGGGCAAGATAAATTTCCAGGAGCCCCCAAATCCCGTTTTCCCAAGTTTAAGAACCTGCATGGAGACCTCTTTGCCAGTTGTTTCTGTCAGTTAAGAGATGTTTATGGGGAACCAGCTAGGCTGCATAAACTAACAGAGCAGATCATTGCCCAGATCAATCTAAGGCAAGGTATAATATCTTGGAAATGTTTTCATTGCAGACTCCTTTCATCTTCCTTCCTCCCTTCTTCCTTCTTCACTTTTTAATAAATATCCTCCAAAAAAACCAAAGCTCTGTGACCAGACCAGATCCAAGTCATCTCCTGGACAGATGATAGACTATGAATGGTGGAAGTCAGCCTTCCAATATGTTTGTAATGATGAATATAAAGAAATGAAGCAAAGTATAAATTGAAACTGCAGTTATTTGAATGATTTCTTTGCTGATTTGAATAAAAATTTCCCAATAGTATTTGTGTACACAACTATCATTAGTATAATGATTATAGATGCAAAGTGCTTAAATTTTATTTGATATACAACATATTTATATTTCATGTTTATCTTTAGCATTATTTTTAATTCCTTAAATCTAGACAACCAACACAGATATATAGCATGTTCTGATTTTATATTTTCTTTGTTTATCTGTATGTGATAAACCACTTTGAGTGTATGTAATGTACTATGATTTAATTGAATTTGGGCATGAGTGGAAATTCAGACACAAGCTTTAAATATTTTTTCATCTGAAGAGGTAATTGGTATAGACTTACAAGTATGCAAAACTAAAAAATGTAGTATGACAATTTGTAAAATATAATGTAGACCACCTATTGTCCAAGTAAAATGTATTTAAATGTAAATATATGTCACTTAATTTTTGACTAAAGTATTTCAGTACTTTTATAACAACTTTGACTATTTGTTAATAACAACAAAGAGTATCTTCAGCACTTAATCCTGTCTCATAAAAAATACTATGGTTTTTATTTCAATTTATATATATATATTTACAGGAATTAAGATACAGAAGAAAATAATGTGCTGACAGATGAAATCTCTCTCTATACACAGAAAGTATTGTGTACATAGAGAAATATGCATATATACATATCTAAAAAATGACCATTTCTTTACTGAAAGTTCATGTTGCACCAAGTATTGGCTATCTCTCAATTATTATTATCCGTATCATTATAAGAAACCTAATGCTTTATGAACTATGCCTAGCTGGAGGACTATTGCCAAAAAAGCATAAGAGCATATTACACACTTAAATTATAGAGATGATTAGTCTTCCAAGCAAGAATGTTGCTTGAAGAGTTGAGAACTAACAAAGTGTATTGCATCTAGCATTTTTGTGTGAATCCGTAGATATTACTTAAAATGATCAGTTACTTCTGTGAGGAGTAAATGTGAAGTCTGAAGTAACTGAAACTCATTTCTTCTTCTGTTTGGAACAACACTATGCAAGAATATTAAAAGAAATTTAAAGAAATATGATTAGAGAGGGTGCAGGGACAAGGCTTTCTTGAGATTAAAATCTTTTCATAGGGATTTCTTACTTGCAGTTTTAAGATGCAATAGAACAAGTATCAGAAGAAGAATTTTATGGACATTTTTGCATCTTTTAAGGAATAAACATCTGCAATTAAATCATGCTCCTATGATTGGCATAGTGGTATGTAGTCTACCTATATGTGAAGAGCATTCAAATATATGACCTGAAATTATATATATTCATGAAGCATGCATTTATTAAATGCTTTCTAAATATTATACCTCACAAGAGACTTAATTCAATCAAGTAAATGTTATTATACCATTTTATTTTCAATATATCAATTTTCAAAAAATGGAATCAAATGAGTTATTCTTTTAAACATTTAAAATAGTAAGACTACATTATAGCAAAATGAATGCTACTGTATTTCTTTCTAAGTTTAACTTTTAGTCATTTTTCAAAAGGAACATGCATAGTAAAATTTTATTCTAAAATCTAATTTCTTTAACTTATGTTTGATGTAGCTTTGATTTTGCTGGTATGTTTCTTACTCAAGGAAGATGAATATATTTAATATCATTTAAATTGCATCATATTTTATAAGCTCTCAAGGGATTCATTGTTATATGAACCAAACATTATTGCATAATTATTGCTTTAGATATTCCAAATTATGATGACTAATTAAATATACATGTAACACATTTATCACTGAATAAAGTCAATGTTTTTTTTTTCCGTTCTTCCCTTTCCAAAGTGCCTGTATCATGTGCAAAAGAAGTTTTAAGAAACAAGTATCACCATAATTGAAAACATGAGTTAGCATTAATATTTTATAAAGTAATTTAGGTATGTTTCATTAAACAATGCCAAAATATACCCATCCTAATAATAAGTGTGACTTTTGGTTTCATTAATAAAGTGATATATGAGACTCCATGAAAGATCTTGGTCTATGTATGTATATATGTCATAATAGTAGTGAAGACTTATTTTATTCTTACTTTAGAAGTGTCATTAATATATTCATGTTTTTAAACAATAAAATTAATCTCTTTTCTCTGAAGCCACAAACATAAACATATTCTGCTAATTTTTAATTTATTTTACTTATATAGGTTTAATTCTAAGATGAATCAAAAAATCTTAGCCATTTGGCCATTCATGTGATTTTTTTCCTCAAACTATCGTCTGTAGTGAAGTGTTATTCAGTCTATAAACAACAAATAAAACAACAAATAAAAATAGGGAAAAAGAGGCAGATAATCTTTACAGGGCTTGAGAATGAGGAAAATTTACATTTAGATTAGTCTGGTGCTAGTTGGTTTTTAGTACAGCATTATATCAGAGAATTACCTTAATACATTTTTAAATTGGCATATGATTTCTTATTCAGGAATCAGTAATTTTCTTCTTTTTGAAATTACAGTGATAATAATTAATGTATCTCATACTGCTTCTTAGTGGGTAATAACTATTTCCTATCCTCAATTATCTCTAAATTTTTTGTGCTTTGTTTTTTCAGCTTTGAAATTTTGAAATAAACCTACTGTGTGTGTGTCTGTGTGTGTGTGTAAACAATGATTGAACTCGAGTTTTCATCAACATGAAGCATGCACTGTACAATTACATTCTGATTTTTTTATTTTTTAAATACAAAGTTCTGATGACTATGGGTATGTGGGGAAATAAATATACATTTCCCCTCATATATCATATAACAAAGACAGATGGGCAGGATGCACATTGCATTCCCTTCAATCCAAAGATGAGTTTAAAATCCTAAACAAATTGGGATGTGATTGCCATAGGAGATTACGTTTTAATGTTCCTATAGCTCTGTTTTTTTTTGAAAAGTGCTGCTTTTATTTTCCTCTAAAATATTCTGCAGATATGAAGCAGAAAATTCCTCTAATTTCTATGAAGGCATATCGAGACACTAATTTGATAAAAACAAAGTCCTTTGTCAAACTAGCCATTGTGTTTACCAAAACCTTAGTTTCTGTCTAAAATAGTTGGAATATTTCAACTGTCTTTAAGTTAGGCTCCTTTTCAATATAATTTTTGTTATGAATTTATATAAGCCAGTACCTAATACAATAACTTTGCTGCATATTAATGCCTACAATTTAAAAAATAATTTCCTATCATTTCCAGACAATTGGCCACAAATAAAAAGCCATTCTGGGAAAACAAAGCAAATTGGAATAGCAACAGAAATCTAAGAAATACTTAAAGCATGGCAGTAGCATTACAAGCTTTCACAATTTCTTGCTGTTTTATATTTTTTCTTATCAGCAGTAAGAGAAAATTCCTTGCCTCACCTTTTACATTTGTATAAATTACAAAATCATTTTACTCCTATATGTTTCTTTTATTCACTTACAAGAGTGACAAAATCTAGGTGTTACTAAAAGAATAAAGCATATTGTTCTTACCTTAGTTTTTCACTACCTGCAAGCCAGAGTTCCATCCCAAATTAGAATTTATATTGGGCTTTTTTTATTTTAGGCTATTTTAAATAATTATGATGCTTTGGAGTTGCAGGATGCTGCAATATACCCAAATGGCCATATTAAAATAGTACTATCCACTTTAAGCCCAACTCAAAGAGGTATTTTATATATTGTTTCAGGCAGAAACTATTCATAACCAAGTAGAATAACTCCATCCAAATTGGATATGGACATAGTTGACACTATGACATAAAAATAGACTTCAATCTTTATAGCTTTCTTTTCAATTGTGTTTATTACCAATATTCCAGACCAAAACAAGACTTAGAAATTTGAAATATAAAGATGAAAAATAAAAAATTAAATAGTTGGGGCCTGGGAGATAGCATGGAGGTAAGGCGTTTGCCTTTCATGCAAAAGGTCATCAGTTCGAATCCCGGTGCCCCATATGGTCCCCCGTGCCTGCCAGGAGCAATTTCTGAGCATGGAACCAGGAGTAACCCCTGAGCACTGCTGGGTGTGACCTAAAAAACAAAAAAAAATTAAATAGTTGTGGAGTATGTTATTATCATTTGGTCTAAGACCACTTAAGTAGATATGGAACAAGGAGAAATATATGATTATAATGGACCTAGAAAGGGCCAATAAAAAAAGTTACTATGAATATGTTCCAGGAACAGCATTATTAGTCTTGCTTAGTCTTACTAATCAGTCTTACTTATTATGACTACAGAATCATCCCCCTTCCCAAATATATTTAATCATACTCTGAAAATTAATAAGATCCAATCGTCATGGACTGAATGTGTCATCTAATTTTTTTTTTAATTTTTTTGTCCCTTTATAGTGAGTGATCAGAGCTTACTCATTGCTACGAAATCAGGGATTGTTTCTAGAGGTGCTCAAGGATCAATATGAGGCACTGAGGATCAAACCTTGGTTAACTAAAGAAAAGGAAAGCACCCTATCCTGTATAGGTAGGTTTTCCTAAAAAGTTTAGGTAAAATTTTATTCTTCAATGTAATAGTATTATAAGTAGAACTTTGGGAGTTATTTATGTTATAAGGATGAAACTCTCATAAAAGGGATTACTAAAAGAAATAAGTCATAAGATAATGAAAACATTCCCTCTGTTCATATGGTCAACATGACAACTCTACTCAAAACACTATATAAACTTAAGCAAAGCATTTTTAGAGAAAGACCAACCGTTGTTAAAATTTACATAGCAAAATCCCTCACCCCCAAATGACCAAGGAAATCCTAGGGAAAAAAATAGAATGAGGTTATTTGCCCAAATTTATTTTATAAAATAATGAGATATTTATAAAATTTATTTTATAAAATAATTGAGACAGTGTGTTATTGGAAAAAAATACTCAGACTAATGGAATAGAGTTGATAGTACAGAGACAGATTCTCAGATATATGAACAGCTAATTTAAAAAAAAGAAAAAGGTACAAAGAGCTTAAAGTGGAGTAATGTTAGTCTCTTCACCAGTCTTCAACTGAAAAATTGGTCAGTTACATGTGAAAGTCAATGTACTCATATCCTGACTAATTAATTTTCACTAAAGTAAAAACAAAGACTTCAAGTTCTTGATTTCTGAACTGAAAGCATAAATTTTATTCGGACAAACAGGCAGAACCCGTTATGGCACTGAATACATAGACATCTTCAATGATTCATTGTCATTGTCCAATAAAGTGGAGGGAAGATGAACAATAAGACCTACATAATCAACAATTTTTGCATAACTAAAAAAAGATGAACAGTAAAAAGACATCATAAGCTGGGAGAAAATATTTGCCTCCACTCATGTCACAAGGAGTTAATATATAAAATACACGAACAAGTGTAACACATAACAATAACAAAAAACAAACAACTCCAATGTTTGTAAACAACACCAAAATAATTAAATTATAACAAATATTTCAATGACAAGGCAACAAATTTAACCGGAACTTTATGTAATTTTTAAAACAAACAAAAGTGAATAAATGATTGAGGTCTGTCTTATTCCTTGTCCTACCCAAACATCCACCACACTGGTATGATGTATGGACATAGTTGATTTGAAATAATAGTTCTATCTTAGCAGATAAATAAAGTAGGAACATTGACCAATTTTCTATTGTCTGTTCAAGTATAAAATCAAGGTACTACCAAGAGACATTATTATAATTAGTTATAAACATATTTTCTGACTTTGATGTTTCTAATGGATTTCTTTTACATGATTTAGTTCTTTGCTCTTGCCAAAAGAGATGGTCCAAA
>PVKC010023571.1:0-17078 GCA_004027635.1 Crocidura indochinensis
TCCAAATTCCCTCAAATTCCCTCCTGAACCCAGTTTGCCACCTTGATAGGCACTTTCTTATATTTGTTGGTTATAGTTTTGGTCTCATGTATTCAGTGTTGCTGACTCTGGTGTGAATATAGAATTAGACACCTTCACATTTCTGATGTATCCATGACCCCAACTCCTGCTCCCCCATTACTTCCCTCCCTCATCTTTTGACCTTCCCCCTCATTTTCTTTCTTCTGTTCTCCTCCTCCATATTATCTAGGGACACGTTGCTCTAGATATACCCCCTTTACTACATTGCATTCCCTGTCCAGTTAAACTAGGGTTGTTTGTTTTTTTTTCTGCAGTGTGAACCAGGGCTATGGCCTCTGCCTGTGGTTCTTGTAGGAGGAAGAGACTGTAGGAAGAGGTCATTTAGCAGAACATGTCTCCCTTACCTCTGACACCTCAAATCCCAGCTTCTCAGAATCAGCATCGGTTCAAGAATGCTAGGGAGGTGGGGGGACTTAGTAGAGAAATAGTCTTTTTCTTTCCTTTTTTTTTGAGGGGGGGCACACCTGGTGACTCGTAGGCATTACTCCTGGCTATGTGCTCAGAAATCTCTCCTTGCTTGGAGGACAATATGGGACGCTGGGGGAATTGAACTGTGGTCATCCTGGGTCAGCTGAGTGCAAATCAAACACCTTACTGCTGTACCTTGGTTCCAGCCCTAATAATCTTATTGGGTTTTTTTTGTTTGGTTTGGTTTGGTTGTTTGTTTTTGTTTTTGTTTGTTTTTTGTTTGTTTTTTTTTTTTTGCATTGCCTGCTAGAAGGTGTGTCTATTCAATGTTCGGTTGGGAGAGTACACTGGACTTAGTTTTCCTTTTAATACACTCTGTTTTGTAAAATGTTGATCTCTGCCCTTCAAGTGGTGTGTGTGTGTGTGTGTGTGTGTGTGTGTGCTTCCACTCCAAATCTGTCCCGCTACCCCAGCTCCTTCTGTTCCTCCAGCTCCTCCTCTCCCTCTTGCCAAGAAGCTACATGCAGCCAAATTTGTGACACTTGCCAATTGCTTGCAGGAATATCCCCACTCACAGGCAAGTCGCAGGTCTTCCTGGCTGACTGTGTGAGACTGTCCAGGCAGCTCTCAGAAAACCTGGCCCATGTCCGGGCTATTGACTTTGTGGGTTTTGTTCTCAATCCCACTCACCACATGTACCTACATTTGCTTCTGCAGGAAACACTGGGCTGACAGCCACACATTGGCCTTGACAGAGAAATCCTTTCTTTAACCACATCCATAGCCAAGGAGAAGAACCCTAGCTTCCACTAAGGACAACCAAGGACCATCACTCTTCAGGAAGTTTTCTGTCTTCTATTAAAGCCCTTTACGATCATATTGGATCTCAGTATCTGGTGCTGCTTGAAGTTCTGTTTTTATTTTCAGAATGACCCCCACCCTTCCACCCCCAAATACCTACAGCAGTGCTTCCATGCATGAAAGCCAAATGAATGCTTAGTTACAAAAGCTCTAGTCATCTCCGGAAGTGCCAGAGAGCTAGTACTCGGTAAACAAAGCCCACTCTCCAATAAATTATGTTCAGAAGTATGACTCACAGGAAAGGAGCAAAGAACAAATTGGGGAGAGGGTACGGGGAAATGAAAATTGAGCATAAAAATGGGAGTTGAATGGCACAACAGGCTCTGATAATGTGTTGGGTTCATAGAATACATGGCGGATGGATGATATCCCACACTTTCAATCTATGCAAAGAACCTTAAATCTTAAATAGGACCTTTCTCACTAGCCTTCACAAAGGAAGCATGTCTTTCAATGCATCTGAAGTGGTCTTGAAGAAAACCACCCACTCTATGCCCTGTTCTCATAGCACAGAGAGCATGAAACATTGTGGGGTTGGAAGAGAGAATAGCAGATATGGTGCTTGTTATCATGCACTTGAACTGGTTCAAAGCCCCATGCTATATGACCCCAGAAACCTTAAAGATAGACCCGTATGTAGTCCTGGAAATTGAGAGTTGGGTACTTTCTGGAGTGACTTGGGTAACCCCAGGCACTGTAGGATGCAAGGAGCACAGTATCATTGAGTTTTCCCCTTGAATTGACAGCACAATTGGCCAAGAATGACTCTTGGGTCTCCTGTACCCTTTGAACACCACTTGGGAAACCCCCCCACCTTAATTAAATACTTCTCAAAAGGAATTCCAAACTCTTCTAACAGTTCAAACCACATTTCAGTACTACCACTGACTGCCCAAGTATGATAAGTGTCACATTAGATCAAAATGGCAATTATATATGACAGTCTCCTTCCAGGAAGAGAATTCAGTGAGGAGGGCATAGATTCTTACGTTGTAAATGATCCAACTTTGCCTGCTGGCTTTGAGAAATCACAGTCCTGGAAACTACTCTAGATTGAATTTTGGTATCTATGTGCTCACTCCTGGGAGAAACATATATTTCTTCAAAAACAAGAATGTTTCCCTGTACAGCTTGCCCTGCCCCCAAGCTCTGTGAGATAGTCTCTGCCCAGTGGCAAGAGGAATATTCGATTCATTCATTAGTAACATAAATTTCAGAGCTGACAAGGTATGGGTGATTGTGAAGACAGATTGCATAGAACCAAGCAAATTAGGTCTGTCCCTGTTGTCTTATCTCATTTATTAATGGCAATAACTCTGCCTAATGTTTTGCATAGCACTTTATCAATTCCTTGGCATGTGAAACGCCGTTGCTCATGCCCATTGGCTTTGTCCCAGTCTAAGAAGGCAATGATGCACTAAGAACCACCCCCCCATCCAGTGAAGCTATGTGGTCTCACCTGTGGTTTCTGCTTCTAAAAATCACTGTGGTAACACACACAAGCACAGTTTCCATTTTCAAACTGGTCATCTTCATAGACTTACTCTTTTCTGGAATGAGAGGTAAAATGAGCAGTGAAAGATTATGGCTATGCTGGCCCATGCAGCAGAAAGCTGGCCACATCGGTGGGAGAGGGTGGGCAAAGCCCCATGCTGTCAAAGCTACACTTTCTGCATCCAGCTTCCAGAATCACCATTTTTCCTGATGGTCCTGCCTCATCACTGATCCTCAACAATTCCCTGTGAGGACACCAATCTGACCACATTTCGGGTATGCCAGTTTGGGGACTGATATCACCAGGGTGTTTTGGAGCTAGTTCAGGCGCCTTACCTTGTATTTTCCTTTTTCCAGGAGGCCTACCAGCTAAATACACACCCTTAAAAGTTGTAGTATAATATATATAATATATAATATAATAGTATAGTATATAATATATAGTATATAATAGTATATAGTATATTAGTATAATGTATAATATAATAGTGCTTTGAATTTCTAGAAAATGTCATTTGCTTGATGCTGTCTTCCTAAAGTAATACCCCAATCTAACAGAATGGACAGCTAACAACAAGAGCTTACTAAACCTCAGCCATTATATTAATGACTTATTTGGTTATAGAATAATTTTCTAAATATGCTTGCTATTGTACTTTAATTTTTTTCTCTTCCATTTTATTTGTATTTTTTTTCAATAACTGCTTTCACTTATCTGGAAACAAATGTATTATGATTAACTCTGTCAACTATGTGATGCATTTTCTTTAATAAATAGAAATAATTATTGTAGTGATTCATCCTCTTCTCCCCAGAATGTGAACTTATAACCATTGAGAAAACCATAAATAGATCAAAAGAAACCGATGTAAAAACACTTCAGACAGATATTCTTCAGGCATTGTTGGTGACAGCAACTTACTACAAATGACAGATTAAAAAATTTAGAGAACCATGATTTACAAAGTTATTGATAGTTGATTTTTAGACATACAATGTCTCGCACCCATTCCACCACCAGTGTCAAGTCCCCTTCACGAGTGTCTCAAGTTTTCTCTTCTGGGTGTCTGTCACCCAACCTTCCACCTTGACAGGCACAGTTTTAAAGTTTGGTAATTGTACTTTAGACTCATGTATTCAGTATTTTTCACTCTTATTTGAATATATAGATATATCGTACTTCTACACTACCAGTGTTACCTTGTCTCCTGCTCTCTACCACATTACATTCCACCTTCTTCGTCTCAGTCCCCTACTGCTTGATTTGTTTAATTTTCTGTCCTTTTTTTTCTGGAAAGAAAAGCATATTTTGGTTGTTTGTTTTAGGCCACGCCAGTGAAGATCAGGTATTACTCTTAGATCTGCACTCAGGAATCACTCCTGGTGGGCTCAGTGGGCCAGATGGGATGCTGAAGATAGAACCTGGGTCTGTTTTGTGCTAGGCAAGTGCCCTACTCATTGTGATATTGTTCCAGCCTCAAGAAAAGCAGATTTAAAGAAAGAACATGAGGCAGTTATTCTTGTTATTGGATGATGATATCTTTTTTTAAAAAAAGCATCTTTTCAAATTAAAGTTGAAAACCAATAATAACTAAAACAAACTAATTTAGTGATACTAAAAATGACCTTGGGATAATACAACAATGTTAGAAAGAGTCTTGTGGTATACATAAAAATCTCTTGTGAAATGAACTTCACCACACAAGCCCCTGCCACTGGGCAGATGTGAAGGTTCATAGAAAACATGTGTTCTCATGAGAATGTGTGCTTAGATCTGCTGCCGCAGATGGTGGCCATGTTGTCTGGCCATGTCCTCTGGCCAGACAGATAGCATCCTCTGGCCAATAATAAAGTGTAGTTGTGTGTTAATCAGCTCACACTGTGCAAAATGTGGGATTTTTCTGACAGGCAATATTGATTTGAGATATCTTCAAAGTCTGGCTAAAGACTTCCTAATTTGACCTTCCTTACTTCCTCTTCTTCCTCACCAAATTCACAGCCTGCTTTGAAGATTCTCCCCCATTGCTTTCTTTTCTTCTTCCTACAATACATCTCTTGTACACCTCATTTTGTTTTCACATCACCTTCATGGCAGACCCAAGGAAATGTGTATTACACACTTTTCTTTTCAGCAGAACTATCTTCATCATTTTTGCCAGCAGCCTTTTTATACCAAAGTTCTGCTTTATACGAGGGAGCACCATTTCATTCAAGAGATGCTTAGCTGTGTCATCATTTGAGACCCCTTTTGGGTGTCTGCCAAAGATCACTGTCACTTGAGCTCCATCAGGAATAGAACCTTGCTCCTGGAAGAGAAAGTTCTTTGCTTTATATTCAGCCCTCTGATGTGCATTTAGAATTCGGCAGCTACTATTATTCCTGCCTGTGGCTACTTTGATTCCATCTGGACTCACATATCCTGAATTTTTATTTGTTTATTTTGTTTTTAGTGCCCAGTGGCACTCAGGGGTTACTTCTGAATCTGCACTCAGAAATCACTCATGGCAGGCTCAGAAGACCAGAAGGGATGTAGGGGATTGAGCCTGGATTGACTGTGTGCTAGGCAAAAGCCCTACCCACTGTGCTATTGCTCTGGCCCCACTTACCCTGGATTTTAACCACCACCTTCATGGTACTAACTGGGAATATTTCTTCTTATTTATTCTAGAATCTTCCCTCAGCTTTGTCTTCCTCTGCTTGGTCAAAGCCACAGTAAAACCCTTATGGGCAATGGAACTGCACTATAGTTTTTGATCTGTTGTCCAGTCAGTATCCCATTCTTTGCTGCTAGAAGAATTTTTCTTGTTTGTGGCTTTTCATTCTCTTTCCTGAGGCAATGTCTATCCAAATTATGGCCATTATTTCCCCAAAATAAAACTTTCCTCAAAGAGCAGTGTTTAACCAATCTGAGACACGATCTTTCTGTTCTACAGGTAAATAGGCATTGTGGCGGATATCAATGTTCTGCAATAATGAGTCCCCGAAGTCTGGATTCTAGCTGTCAACATGTCTTCTCTTTTCCAGGACAATTTTGAGCCATTCTTCATGCTCTACCCATGTGCTGTGGCAGATGTGAAGGTACTGGGAAGTGCCTGGTGTCCCCCTCTGACTCAACTCCCAGTGAGGGAACTATGGCCGATTGCTAGCTTGATGATGTTAAATTTGTTGTCGCCTTCCCTTCCCTCTTCTCCCCTCCCACATGCCTATTGCTGCTTCCTGGGATTATTCCCCAAGTAAAGTTTTTGCACTGGAATATCAGGGAAGACCATGTCCAAGACAATCTTCTGTTAAGGCAAGATGTCTGATGGTGAATTATGTTTGGGGAGGGTGAGGTTAAATAAAAGTCAACAGGGATTCCCTAAATCTAAGACTTCAGAGAATACTCTGGGTGTTCATTGACACAGTAGATAAATCTTTAGGAGGTAGGTATAGACAGACTTTCCAGAGTTATGATGTTTATACACACACACATACACACACACACACACACACACACAATTTATGGATTTGCCTACAAGTCATAGCTTGGGCAGAACCATGATGTAGTGCTAGAACCTAGAATTCTGAGAAGGACGGGTTTTTGTTTAGTTTCCTCTTCATCCAATTTCATAATATGGCACTAAACTCATTGGGTCAAGGGTGTAAAATACTAAAAGCATAAACACGTTTCAAGAAGCCATACGGCGAGTTAATGAGCGGTGTTCCTTCGTACTATGGGCACCACAAAACGAGGCATCCGGGGAATGATTTGGAAGGAAGTGGACCAGGGATTGGCACATGCAGTCAGCGGTCGATAATAGAGTTTTGCTCATTGCTTAATGAAGCAGTTAAGATTGTTCTCCAAGTACGAGAAATTGCAT
Organism: Crocidura indochinensis; assembly: GCA_004027635.1. NCBI lineage: Eukaryota > Metazoa > Chordata > Mammalia > Eulipotyphla > Soricidae > Crocidura > Crocidura indochinensis. Next base: position 6,705 of record PVKC010023571.1, read on the forward strand.
TTGGAGATTTGCGCAGGTGGTTCCGTCCTCCCAATTAATGGAGTTCCAAATAGGTTCTGAGCCAATTCACTGCTTCCCTGGTTACGAGATGTATCATAACATAACATGAACTTGAGCTCATTTAGCTTGGTAAATACTTTTAAGTTTTAAGTGGAGTTTAAATTAAGTTCCGTGGAACCAAACCCAAGAGAAAATTTACTTCCTGTCTCAAGACCCTGGCATGTCCCAGGGGCTAAGTGAGCACAGCCTGCTCATTTATCAAGGCGAGCTTCAGTCAATAGGGTACACTCTCTCTTGGGGGTGGGGTGTGTGTGTCAAGATGACCTCATAAGTTCTGACTCTGCCCCAGTGCTCTGAATTAAAGAGCAAATAGAGTTACGGATGAAGTTAGTCCTTAGCTGTATTCATCACTGGGTTTATACTTGTTTATTTTTCTCTCTCATCCTTCCTTACTTCTCTTTCTGTAGAATTATTTCTTTATCTTTCCTTTTCACTCCCTGCTTTCTCTCTCTGCGTACCACAGTGTGGTATCCCCTCCCTCAACTTCCTGCTTATCCCACCTGGGTGGTCAGACCCACCCACACCTGGGAGGGGCCTGTATTTTGGAATCAAAAAAATAAAAGGTCTGTCCAAACAATGAGACTGTATGAGGGAAATAGAAAGCCTGTGTAGAGTGCAGGCAGGGGTTGGGTGGGGAGGTGGGAGAATTGGGACATTGGTGATAGGAATGCTGCACTGATAATGTGGGGAGGGTGTTATTTACATGACATAAACGCAACCACAATCATGTTTGTAATCAAGTTGTTTAAATAAAAAAAGAGACAATGACAAATAAAAAACAAAACAAATATATAATAGGTGTTGCCTGGGTGGAAGGGGAACAAGGCAGCAAGGAAGATGAAGAGCAGAGACAGAGAGCTCCTGAGAGAAAGAGGCAGAGAGGCAGAGGAGAAGCAGGAGAGAAGCTGCTCAGAATAAGCGGAGCATAGAAGCCATGTGAGAAAATGCACATGATGATTAGGGCTGTGAAAAAAGCTGGCTGATTCCTATGAAACTTTAACTGGTTGCCATGAAATTATTTCGCCACTACCACCCTTCTCCAGATCTGCTGGCAGAAGAGGTAAAGGCACCATGCTGAGAAAGGTCTCACCCAGATACGTGGACATTAGACATTATATTTTATAATTAAAACAACAGATTAGTGCATACGCATGTCTGTGCTTTCTTTCCCTCTTTCTCTTTCTAATTCATTTTTCTTTCTTTCTTTCTTTCTTTCTTTCTTTCTTTCTTTCTTTCTTTCTTTCTTTCTTTCTTTCTTTCTTTCTTTCTTTCTTTATTTTCTTTCTTTTCTTCCTTTTGGTTTTGGGGCCATACCCACTGATACTCAGGGGTTCCTCCTGTCTCTGCACTCAGAAATCACTCCTGGTAGGCTTGGGGGAACCTATGGGATGCTGAGGATTGAACCTGCTCCATCCTGTGCTGGTCAGTGCAAGGCAAATGCCCTACTACTGTGCTATCACTCCAGCCTCTGATTCATTTCTTTTGTCAACTTTCCTCTCCACCTACTTTCTCTCAAAGACAACTTAGAGAGTAAAATAATCTTTCAGAGAGAGAGAGAGAGACAGAGAGAGAGAGACAGAGACAGAGAGAGACAGAGAGAGACAGAGAGAGACAGAGAGATGAGAAAACCTTGCCTCAAAATAATGCGTACATTTAATTAAGTAAGCATGTATATATAGCTATATATTTGAATTTAAAAAAGAATTAAAAGCACAGTCAACTCCACGTAAGCTTTTTTATTCCCATTTTATTTTCTGCAGATATTAGAATTTTTATAGATGACACATAAGCTTTGAGTAATACTGGAAAGCACTCATTTAAAAATAATCTAGGTAGTCATTTCTTCATTGCCTTGAAAGCATTGTCCTTATTTTCAGAGGCAATGCTAGCTTTTCCATTCAGAGTATCAGCAAGGGCGTCTATCACTGTCAGTCACTTTGCTGTAAAACTTGTCATTCCATCAAGAAAACAGACGTGGCTTTTCTTTTTCTTTTTTTTAAAATTTTGAACAGCCTCTTGTGTAATTTGTCATAAGATAACCATTGATACTCTAATGAAATATTTTCTTGGTTAGTCCTGAAAAAAAAGTGTTGTACAGATTTAATTGCATTTTGCAAGTTGTAGCAGGCTGACTTTAAAGGGGGTTCCTGTCATCCCCGCTTCCTGGAAGGTGCCCACTTTGAGTTTGGTTTGGCCCTGTGACTCATATATAATGCTAAGGTGATTGTAAAGGTCTAGAAAGGTGATTGTACCCACAATCCAGCAATCTGGTTAACAAAATTGGCTGCTACTCTCTGCATGGGACTGTCTATATTATCTTTCCCTTGCTGGTTTGGATGAATTAAACTGTATGTGGAGAAGACCTGTTGACAAGAACTAGAGGCAAAACCTCTAGTTTTGAGAAGTAGAGGCCAGCTAGTTGTTGGGATCTTAATCTTACCACCAGAGGAGAATTAAACTCTACCCATAACCACATAAATGTAGAAGCAGTTCCTTCCTCAATTGAGCCCCCAGTAAAAATTCTGCCCCGGCCTTCAATGTGATTACAGTCTTGAGAAGTACCTGGATGCATGAAACACAATTCAGCTAGGCCTGAATTCTTAACTCCACAAATTCCAAGAAGAGAATAGATAGTATTCAATGAAAACAAAACAACCACAGTTGTGTACTACATCACCTGAAAGCAATTTTCTACCAGGAAGACCTGTTCAACAGAGACTTCCCTTTAATACACAGAGTACTTAACAACAACAAAAACAGCAACAACAACGATGACCTGCTTTTAGGACTGAGCTCTCTGCATCACCCTCTAATTGTGAGTGAAACTAAAGGGTGCTCCTCATCATCCTGACTTATATAGGATATGGACATATTCCAAGATCCTTGGCTATAGAAACCTGACACCAACAACAGTGACTGTGTGAAAAATAAAAGTGTGTTGACACTACAGACAATGAGTTGGGTTGGACAACCTAATATGCCTGGAGCCTAGAGTTGGTCTTATGCCAGAAAACTTCAGGGGTAAGGTTTCTTTGTATTTAGGCTAAGGCTTTTCCTTTCCATGTCCCCTATATTTTGCTGGGCCTATGCAAACAATTTCCACACTAACACCATCTTTGCTGTGCTCCTTTGACTCATTCTTAATGAAATAATGTATTATGATCAATTGTGTCAACAATACTAAGCCTTTAATGTTGAAGGAGTTTCATAAATTTTGTGGCTTTGGATTGCTTTGTGAATGCTAAGAAATGTTATAATGCACTACAATCTGGGGGTTCGAGGGACAAAGTAAATGGGCATGTATTTTGTTTTATCTTTCTTAATGTTTTATTTTTTTGGCTGAAATTCAAAATTAAGTTGTCAGCAAGAGGATTTCTTTGAGAATTCTATTTATGGGTGATTGCCTTCCCACTGTAACTTCACCTTGTTCTTTCTTTGCATCTTTGTCTTCCATAAAATTAAAACAAAAGAAAACAAACCCCTCATCTATGATGATGGAACTAAGGTTAACCATGTGGGGTATGGGCATAAAGAGTCCTGTGGACTATAGTGGAACTATCTGGGAAGTGATAATAGTGACCTAAAGAAGATAAACATTTACATTCTTGTATACTGATGTTACCTCAACAAGAAATAAAAATCTTAAATCTTTGCTCCACAGTTTAAATTCTTCTGTGTAAAATATTAAAAAATGTATAAAGACCATGCATTTGACAAAGTTGTTCATAATGGAGGGTTTTTCAGACATACACTCTGCCAACAACAATCCCACCACCAGTGTCCCCTTCCTTCCACTGATGCCCTTAGATTCCCTCCCAACTCACAACCTTCCCCCTTGGCAGGCATATAACCAGATGACTTCCTGTTATCGTCTCCAATAATACTTAAAGGAATGGCAGCAAATAGAATTATGAAAAATAAATCAATAAAAATCAGCTTGTGATGCTTGATTGCTATGCTTTTAACCTTTATTAATTTAGTAGACAATTTAGTAGACAATCATATGCACTATTTATGGGTGGCCCACACAATGCCAATTGTTGTGAAGTCTCTCCTGTCATTGAAAGAAACTTTTTTTAACTTCTCTTGCAAAACTAGTCAGCAAGGAGACGGTGGTGTAGGATTTTAACATGATACAGATCCAGTGTGGAGGTGGCTTGGACCCACTCAGTAAGGTGCGACTTTGCCACCCATTCCAGAAGAGGTCCCATGATGTCAGTGAGAGGTCAGCCTTATCTGGGATGGTGGACCAGTAAGCAGAAGGTCAGATCTGTAAAATCACCTCACGCACCATATCTCCAGCCCCAGGTGAACAAGTCTAAAGCAGAGTTGTGTATGAAATTATCCAGACCAAGCTGACAATGAAACACATGTAGCTGGCAGTCTTTTTCCTCGGATATCCCCCCAGCTGCCTGCCAGAACTGCCATTTTATTGAGTTCAAAGACCATCCCTGGGTGAGGTAGTAAGGACGGATAACCCAGGCTATCCTGGGCCAGTTCAACCCAGGTTTACAAGTAAGACAACCTCTGTTTTGGGTGAAACCAAGTTGTATACAAACAGAAAGGAACCAGGGATGATCTTTGTTTTGGATAAAATACAGTGTAACCTAATACAGGTGACAGTGTAACCTATGTGTTAAATATTAGCATGACAGAGTTCTTCTATTTCTATAACAGGGGCTGGAGTAAAGCGGGTAGAGCATTTTCCTTGTATGTAACGAACCCAGCTTCAATCGCCTATATTTTGTATGGTCCTCTGACCCCCATCAGGAATGATCCTTGAGTTATAGAGGAGTTAACCCTGAACACAGTATGTCCTGATACCTTGTCATACTCCACAGACAGCAGCTTTCCTCTTTCTAGAAGTCAGTCCTGCCTTTCCTAACAACAACCTAGTGTTCGTGTTTGGCTGATGGAGTAAATTCATTGTAATCTGGGAGAGAAGAATAAATAACCTCATTTTTTGTCCAATCTGGGACCCATCTCTAGAGAAACTATAGGAGCGCATAGCCCTTGCTCAGAACATTATGACCATGGACATGTCATTTTATACAATGGATGCTCAAGCTACTTCATTTGTAATTGTGGATATAAAATGAGTCTTTATCTTCCATATAGTTATTGTTAGAACCAGAGAAACTGCACTGCTGGATGGAAAGATCTCTAATGATAGAAATTAATGTCATAGTTCTGTCATCCAGAAGGTCCTTGGGGGAAGGAGCAATAACACTGCAGGTAGGGCACTCGCCTTGCATGAGGTAAACCCAGATTTGATATCTGGCAATCCCATATGATCTCCCAAGTCTAGTAGGAGTAATTTCTGAATACACATCCCCGAGTAAGCCCTAAGCAATGCTGGATGTTACCCTCAAACCAATCAACAAGCAACACAACAAAAGAAGGTTCTGATGCTGGTTTTTTATTCTTTTATTTGAAAATGCATTTATACTTTTGCATAAAGTTTGCATTTATTACTTAAGACTGTCCCTTCACTTTCTGGTGTTTCCAAAAAGTACAAATCATGAATTGACTTTGTCATGTTTTGTGATTTTAGCAAGAGGGTAGTGGTGATCTGTTTGCTTTCCTAGTATCACAGAGTTATTTGCTTGGTATAATCTTTCTTGATTCCAGTATTTTTCTCTGCTTACCCTGAGACTAAAAGCTTTTTCCCTGAGCCCATGGGGATGGAGGAGTGTCCATTGATCGCAAGGTTAAGAAACAAGTTAGACACAGCTGTCCAGATAAGTCTATTCACAAACACATTAGATTTTGCAGCTACAAGTACTTTACACTGAAAATAATACCACTGAGTAAAAAAAAAATGTCACATTTTGATGATGCATTAACAGTAATCTTGTATTTTCATTTCAAATAAAATAGATAAATAGGCATTTTAACGTAGTAGAATGATATTGATTCTCAACATTTTCAGCACTCAGAGAAATATATTTCTTTGGTCTTGGGATTTATTACCCTAAACCAATTTACATGCTGAAGAGGCAAATTGTAGGTTTAATGTTTAGAATAGGAGACCCCACTTGGAGCATTTATCAAGCTAGCGTCTCTCATGAATTCACCAAATCTGTCTTGATTCAGCATCTCTGTTTGTAAATAGTGACACTTTCCCCCAGAAAAAGCTTAGAGCTTTTAGTCTAACTGACAAAAGTGGAGAAATTTGGCTACTGGAATCTCCTCCTTAAGTCACTGTCCAGGGAATTTGATTCCTTATTGCAGACAGGGAAAAAATTCTGATCTCAGCAAATTTGAGTGGGTGTATGGGGTAGATGTTAAATGAAAGCCAAGTTATCTGCCACCACCTACAACTGGTTTGACACTCATAAAACTGGTCATTCTGCAGATGTTTTGTGTGTAGAAAATTTAATCCAGTTGACCAACATTCAGTGAGTATTTGCAGAATAAATGAGTAAAACAGGATTAGAAGAGAGCCAATGGGGTAGAGTAAACGAAGTGAGATGACAGATCACTCCATTGGAATTTTATTACAATTTCTTTGTTTTTTGTTTGGGGGATACACCTGACTCTGCACTCAATAATCATTCTTGGCATGTTTGAGGGATCATATGGGATGCCAGGGGCCAAAACCTGGGTCAGCCATGTGTAAGGCAAATGCCCTATTTGCTGTGCTATCTCTCTGACCCCATATTCCCATTTCTACTGTTCAACAAACACTGAAGACTTTGATTTTCTACAAAAGAAGGTCCAAAGATAGGGACTATGAGGCCTGGTGGGTCCTCAGATATCAGGCATTGGATATTTCAGACTCATTTGCATGTTTTATTCAAGGTCAAGCATTACACTGTTGCAGAAAACCTCATTTTCAGAAGGAAATTTCTGATTTTGGAAAAATGTTTTGAATACAGAAGTTAATACCTTAATTTTTTCAAATGGTCATGTGTTATTTACCAACTATTTTCAAAACAGTGGATTCAGGTGTGGCTACTTATTCTTTGAACACATTTTTTTTTATTTTTTTTTTGTTTTTTTGGGGGGGCCACATCTGTTTGATGCTCAGGGGTTACTCCTGGCTAAGCACTCAGAAATTGCCCCTGGCATGGGGGGACCATATGGGACCTTGGGGGATCGAACCTCGGTCCTTCCTTGGTTAGCGCTTGCAAGGCAGACACCTTACCTGTAGCACCACCTCTCTGGCCCCCAGAACACATTCTTTATCTGTCTGATGAAGATAGAAGGAAAATTATAGGTGAAAATATTTTAGAATAGTGGTACTTAATAGCAAACCTTTTTTCTAAAACAGCACCTAACTTTTTAACCTTATTTTCATATCAATTCCTACCATTCTTCCCTTGGAAATATTTTTTTGTTAGAAGAAAGGTTTTATTCAGACATGGTAGAAAAATTGAGAAGGCTGGGGCTCAGAGAAGTGTACAAAGCAGAAATGGAGGAAGAGAGAGTGTCTTGTTTTGCATGCATTCAACTCCTCATTTCCTGGGCCCTACCAGGAATGATCCTTGAGCACAGAGTCAGGAGTAATCCCTGGGAACCACCAGATCTGAGTCAAACACACACAATCCAGAAATGTACAGTCTAAAGATGTTATAAAATAATTTGACTCCCTGCTATCATTTCCACAGAAGCCGAATCCCCTGCCTCCTCTCCCTCACCCCCAATCCAGAGGTGACCCTCATTAGAACTTTCCCAACTTTCTATCTTGCTTTGGCTTGTTCTTTCTCCTGTTAAGCATGCATTCTGAACCTGGGTAGTTTTGTTTTGAAATGTATTATTTAAGCAAATGTCAATGCTCATTTTGTTCTGGTCTCTGATTTAATTCCCTCAGTTTACTTCGATCCCATGTGCTTATATTGTGGAATGTGCTTAGTTGTAGGTTATTTATTTTTACTACCACTTCCTGTTTATAATTGGTTCATATTTGTGGTGGACTATAATTAATCTACTGCAATTCATTTATGGTGATTGCTCCATGAACAACTTCCTAGCTTCATTCTCTAAGAAGAATAAGGCTAAAATAAGATTTGACCTCTTGGGGCAAATTGAAACATGTCTACATTTGGTAACCATGTGGGGGCAGTTCTCTAAAATGATGGAACCAGTTTGTGTTCATACTGGGGCTTCATCCTCATTGGACTAATAGGGACATGCACGGGTTGTGGCAGAATGACCTTCATGTAGTCTTTATTTTTTTTTAAACATTATTAATTGAGTGATTGTTTTTTGGGTCACACCCAGCTGCACTCAGGGGTTAATCCTAGCTCTGTGCTCAGAAATCACCCCTGGCAGGCTGGGAGTCCATATGGGATGCCAGGAGTCAAACCAAATCCCTCCTGAGCAGGCCGCATGCAAGGCAAATGTCCTACTGCTATGCTATCTTTCTGGCCCCTTCATATAGTCTTTAAACTCCTAGTATTACACCCATAATTCCTGGAGTGGATATGAACGTGCCAAGAACTGCTTTCATAGTGCAGTTAGGACAGAGAAAGGATTGCTCTGACAATGCTAGTTGGAACTGATTGATTACTTTGGAGGATAACTAGGTATTGAATGAAGATAAAGTGATATGCACAGTACCCTTGCATTAGCAATAGTGTAAATCACAGTGTCTAAAAGGGAGAGAGAGGGAGGGAGAAAGAGACAGAGAGATAAAATGAAAGAGAGAGAAAAAGAGAGAGAAAATGAGAGAGAAGAGAGTGAGAGAGAGAGAGAGAGAGGAGAGTAAAATGTTTGTCCCAGAGACAGGTAGGGGGAGAATGGTGGAGAAACCATGGACATTGGTGGTGGGAAATGTTCATGGCTGAAGGGTGATGGAAATTATAAGACTGAAACTCAATCATGAACAACTTTGTAGTCACCGTGTTTAAATAAAAGGAAAAAAGAACAGACAGGTGGAAGAAGAAGAAAAACAAGAGAACTGCTTTCAAAATAGGTACTACATGGCCAAGTGAGAAACACACACTAATGTGTTTCACAGAAGTAAAACTGTTTTTACAGTTTGTAACCATCCCCTAGAAATTATCCCAGAGGGTTTATACCATGGGTCCAAAGAAAATTCCTAGGACTGGAGCTGGAGAGACACTATAGTGGGTCAGATGCTTGCCTTACAAGCTGAAGACCTGACATGACATGACATCATATCTGCCCCTTGAGTCCTTTCAGGAGTCAATAAAATAATATCTAGTTGCAATTCTCAACCTTCGAGGCATTTTCTAATAGTGGGAAACCTCACTTTGTCATTAGTAACGATCATCAAAGTTACTATCTCTTGAGCACTTTAGTCTGCCAGCTGTGTCTTTTTGTTTTTTGTGGGTTTTTTTTTTTTACATTTTTTTCTTTATTTAAACATCTTGATTACATATATGATTGTGATTAGGTTTCGGTCATGTAAAGAATACCCCCTTCACCAGTGCAACATTCCCACCACCAACGTCCCAATTTTTCCTCCCTCCCACTCCACCCACACCTGTACTCCAGACAGGCTTTCCAGTTCCCTCATTTATTCACGTGATTATGGTAGTTCTCTGCGTAGTTATTTCTATAACTGCGCTCACCACTCTTTGTGGCGATAATCATCAGGGAGATGCAAATCAAAACAATGATGAGATACCACCTCACACCACAGAGATTGGCGCACATCACAAAGAATGAGAATAATCAGTGCTGGCGGGGATGTGGAGAGAAAGGAACTCTTATCCACTGCTGGTGGGAATGCCGTCTAATCCAATCTCTATGGAAAGCGATATGGAGATTTCTCCAAAATCTGGAAATTGAGCTCCCATTCGACCCTGCTATTCCACTCCTAGGGATATACCCTAAGAACACAAGAATACAATACAAAAACCCCTTCCTCACACCTATATTTATTGCAGCACTATTCACAATAGCCAGACTCTGGAAACAACCAAGATGCCCTTCAACAGACGAATGGCTAAAGAAACTGTGGTACATATACACAATGGAATATTATGTCGCCGTCAGGAGAGATGAAGTCATGAAATTTTCCTATACATGGATGTACATGGAATCTATCATGCTGAGTGAAATAAGTCAGAGGGAGAGAGAGACACACACACAGAGAATAGTCTCACTCATTTATGGGTTTTAAGAAAAATAAAAGTCTTTTTTGTTTTTGTTTTTAAACTTTTTTGTTTTAGGAGGAGGACTATCCTTTTCTGGACCATCCTACAGTACTGGCCATTCTTCTCCTGGGATGGCATTATCTAAGGGCTCATCTTTTTGCATGTCACTTACCTCTCCCAATGCCTACTAATTTCATCACTTCTCACGTGCTGAAAAATTAGCAACTATTTCCCACTGACCTGC
>PVKC010023572.1:0-17239 GCA_004027635.1 Crocidura indochinensis
CCAGAACCCTGTGCGAGCCTGACCTCACCTCCTGTTAGTGGGATGATGACAGCACAATGGTGATGACCCGAGCCTGTGTCATGAGCCTGGACAGGCATGAGATGCTCTCCAGCCACCATGCTCTCTCTCCCCAACAGGGGGCTTTGGAACACCAATGACCACCAGCATGGAGGAGATGAGGGTCCTCTGAGGGAAAGCACTTCTTTTCCTGACCAGACCCGTCCTACCTCTCATCAAGTCTGAGAGTCTAGCAAGAACAAAAGAATGATTTTTTGGACTCACCCTTGATAAACTTTTCTTTCCCACGTATCCCTCACTAGGATGAATATGAGTTATACTAGAAGGTATCAAGAGAATTTGGGGTGGGTGGGTGGAGACATCCAGCAGTGTTCAGAGTTACTCCTATTTCTGCGCTCAGAAATCGCTCCTAGAAGGTGGGAGGAACTATATGATATTTCAGGGATCGAATCTGGGTCTGTCCAGGGTCAGCCAGGTGTGAGGCAAAAGCCCTACCACTGTGCTACTTCTCTGGCCCAAGGAATTTTTTTTTTTAAGTTGGAAACTCATGATTTGCTCTAAATAAGTTCTCAGTTGTTTAGTCAAAAAACTAAAATTTGTTTCTCAGGTCTATCCCCAAGACAACTTTAATAGTTTTTCTGTTTATATTCTACATCAGTGTTTTTGCCACTTCTTTGTACTCCTACTTTGCATTCAACAATTTAATAGTAGGTCTTCAGATTCTTGTTTTATTAGAGCCAGGCTGTTAATGTTGTAACCTGGAGCAAAGCATCTAGAAAAAAATCTGACTCAAATGGGACTTGAAATGACCTTCTGGTAGTAGGCTTATACTTGAAATTCGAGCTTTAGGTAACTGAAAATTTTAAATTATTTGAGGTCTTCTATTCATTTTAACCTATTTGTTTCTTTTTTTTTTTTGGTTTTTGGTTTTTGGGTCACATCCGGCAGTGCTCAGGGGTTACTCCTGGCTCCATGCTCAGAAATTGCTCCTGGCAGGCACGGGGGGACCATATGGGGCACCAGGGTTTGAACTGATGACCTTTTGCATGAAAGGTAAACGCCTTACCTCCATGCTATTTCCCGGGCCCCTGCCTATTTGTTTCTTTTTGCCAACTATTTGGGTATCTATATTTGTGCTTTGTAACGAAATTAAATCTGGTAAAGTAAGAGGGAAGTGTATGGTGAGAAATATTGAGTCAATTTTCTTTTTTTCTTTTTTTCTTCTTCCTCCTCTTCCTTTTCCTCTTCTACTTCCTCCTCCTCCATTCAACTTCTTACTCTTCTTTTTCTTTCTCCTCCTCTTCTTCATTTTCTTCTTCCTCTTCTCCTTTGTCTTTTTTGTGTTCTTTTCCTTTTTCATATTTTTCCTCTTTGTCCTATTCTTTTTCGTCCTCCTACTCATCTTCCTCCTTTTCTTCTTCCTCTTCCTCTTCTTTTTCTTCTTTCCCTTTTCCTCTTTTCATTTCATGTTTTCTCTTCTCTCCTTTTCTTCCTTTATCTTTTTCCTCTTCCTATTCTTTTTTGTCCTCCTACTCATCCTCCTCTTCTTTTTCTTCTTCCCCTTCTTTCTTTTTATTCTTCTTCTTCTTCCTTTTTCTTTTGTTTCTTCCCCTTCTTCCTCTTCTTCTTGATCCTTTTCCTCCTCTTGCTTTTCCTGAAACATTTTTTTTATTTTTTATTTCTCCTCCAATGTTTCTTAATATAATCTTCCTGAGTCTCTGGCACTCCAAAGATTCGTATGTGTTGTTTATGTTGGGTTTATCAAAGACTTCTATTTCTGTCTGTTCCTTTTGTTTTGTTTTTGTTTTGTTTTTTGCTTGTTTGTTTGTTTTTGGATCACACTTTGCAGCGCTCAGGGGGTTACTCCTGGCTCCATACTCAGAAATTGCTCTTGGTAGGCTCAGGGGACTATATTTGATGCAGAGATTTGAACCATCGACCTGCTGCATGCAGGCAAATGCCTTCCCTCCATGTTATCTCTCTGGTCACTTCTGTTCACAATTTTGAGTAGTTTACTCTTTGTCTGATTATCTGCTTTAAGGTTCTTTTCCAATCTCTTCTGCTGTATGGAGTGGTTCTGCATCTCATCCTCTGGCTTGCTGACCCCATCCTCAGCTGCTATTACTCCTACAGAGTGGCTTTACATTGAGGTGTTCATTTCATCTACTGAGTTTTTCCAGACCTTTATTTCAGTTGTAAGTTTTGTCCTTATATTCTGGTAAGATCTAACTATGCTTGCTTTGAGTTCTTAGAGCATCCTCGATAGTACTACTAGAAACTAGATAACTTTGCATTAGTTCCACTATAATCAACTCTGTTATAATCAGCTATTCGACAAGGTTCAAGGTAGTTGTGGCAGAGTGTGAGACATGTCCACCCAGCTAGTGCATCTCAAGAAACCAAGAAAGCATCAAAACACCAGAAGCTCAAAGGCCCATGAATTCTAAAACTTATTTAATTTCTTATGCAGGAATAGCAGGGACAATACTTTGGCTATAATAATAACTAAAAGAACAGTGTACCTATTGTAGGTACATTGTTATAAGAACATTGTTAAGAACACTCTTATAATAATGCATTATTATTTGATCAAATTCTAATGCCTATAGATAAGAACTAGCAGGGAACACAGATAAAAGGAAGCTGACATAATATAACTGTAGGATACTCAGTGAAGTTTTTCATTTTTGTTCATGTGGCCATAATATTGTCTGTAATATATGATAAAGTGAACATAATGCCTAGTTATAAAATACATCAAGATAACAAATATATTATCATGACGAAAATTATATCAGAAACTAGAAGCAGAGTAGAAATGGTTAGAAATAGTTACCCACGGAGTCGGGGGAGGAGGCATTAAAAAAAAAGAAATAGTCATCCAAACCAAGAATTCAAATTCAAATTTATTTTCTCACCCTTTTAACCCCAGTACAAATTTTACAGTATTGTACAAATATTTTTAAATACCGTATTGCATTGATATTTTCTAAAATTAAAATAACACTGTACATGCAGTTCTACTCTCTTTATGCTTGATACTATTTATGTATTATATTTATATTATATATTATATTTACAGTTATGTATTTTATTTCTAGATGATCTCAAGTGTTCATAGAAGTGTTGTTCACTTTAAATGTCAGTATAGCATTCTATGTACTATAAGCATTTAATAAGGGATCTAATATGAAAACACCGAGTCAAAAATTAGCCCACTGAAATTAGGTCTCTGATTTTTTAAGAAATATTGGATATAAGATGCTATGATTAAATCTTATGACTTTTGTACTTATTAAAACTTTCATACTCTTCCCAAATATAACAATTTATAGATTTTTAAGTTACAAGTGAAAATTCAACTTGTATTTTTCAAATGAGTTTACAGCATCTTATCTTGGCCATTCTCTATCTACCATTTCAATTTATTATCACTACTCATACTCCAAAAGAATAATGAAATGTTATTGGTTAATATAAAATACCCACTAAGACCTATGTCTAAAGTCAATAAGAAAAATAAAAGTAAAAGATTAAGAAAGATATTTTATCATCAAAATATGATATTCATTATGACAAAACTCATATTTTGGTACTTATAGAGAACATGGCTTAATTCTGCTGGCATTTGTGACTGCTAATTCTTTCTCCTGGATATGAATGACCCCTATACCCACTTCCAAGCTGGACATTTGCACACCATTATGCACAGGAGCAAAGCCTTGAAACTAAGAAATAAAACAGCTAGGAGAGGAATGAACCATTTCTGGTTCTGTACAGAACTAAGTAAGGCCAGAAGAGCCTGAATCAAGTTAAGAATTTTCATCTTTTTTTCAGGCAAAAGTAAGTAATGTGTGGAAGAGTGACCAAGGATATTTATTTTTCAAGGCACCTACTTTCCTATGAAAATATGATGGAAATGAAAACAAGGTTTCCTAGTGATTGCTATGGTAGAATAGTACTTAGCATCCTATTGTTCCTTCCTGTGTTGCAAGTGTCTGAAAATCTAAGAACTAACCACAGTGTCCTGTCTCCCTGGAGCTAAGGTTCCCAATATTATTTGAGTTAGATGATTTAACTGAAGTTTGGAATGAAGAAAAGAAATAGAGACCATTTCTTCTGAGTCTTTTTGAGTATCCAATGACATTCTAAATGACTAAATTCTCTGTGGTGGCTTGTTGACCATGCAGTAACAGTATAACACAGAAATCAGTCTTCATATATTCAGCTTTCCAAATGAATAGATAATCTCCTTGTCCTTCTGGCTTCCTAATTATGGCAGAGGTAGCAAAGGCAGAAGCTAACATAGCATCTTCCTTTCTCCCTTATTCATTGAAAGACTTACAAATCAGACCACCCACCCACCCCAGGAAAGATAGTATTTTCTGCGGTGGGTTTGTTCTCTAAATTGTTCCTAGTTCAATCCAGATTTGGTCTCTTCAGCTTCTCCCATGATTTAAAAGTCATTTACTGATTGAAATGGTTCACTTACTCTAATAGAGCTAGAAAAAATTCTAACCTATGTGCTATCAAGCCTTTATGTTCATATTTCTAACATTAGAAAGCTTTCTACTGAAATGTTTATCTCTTTCAATCATAAGTTGAAGCTTTAATTCCCAAGTCATATTATTTGGACAATGGGATTTTGTGCAATGGTTAGGCTAATGAGGTCATGAAGATATAGCCTCCAAAACTGTGTCAGTAGTAGATGAAGGGAATAGAACTATTTCCATCCTGATATGTAAACACACAGCAAGAAGATAATAAGCTACAAACAAGAAAAAGATCTTTATTTTCTTTACATTTTATTAAGAAACTATAATTTACAAAGTTGTTCATTATATATGTATATATATATATATATGCTCAGACATACAATATTTTATCACCAATCTCACCACCAGTGACTCCTGCCTCCAACCAATATTCCAGATTCCCTACCTCTTCTCAGCCTTTTCTCTTGGAAGACATGTAACAAATTTATTTCAGATTGCTTGCTGCAGCAAAACTAAAAGGAAAGGCAAATACAATTATCAGAAAATAAATAAAAGTAAATTTGTGACAATGGGTTGCTAAGTGATTTTTAGCCAATCTAAATAAAATGTTTAGTCATCATTTAAAATATGGAAAATTCCTTAGTAAGCTAACAGTAAACTTATCTTACTAGTAGAGGGCAACTATATGCAGCATTATTGAGTGTTATACTCAATACCACAGGTGAAAAAGTTTCCCCAGCCCTTTATTTTATTTTATTTTATTTTATTTTATTTTAGCTTAGTTTAGTTTAGTTTTATTTTTTGACTAATACCCAGTAGTTCTCCAGACTTCCTCTTAGCAAGGCAAGTTGACCCCAGGTTAGTTGTATGCTAGAAAAGTGCCCAATTCTATTATTGGTCTGGCTCTGGACTGCCTCTTTCTAAGAGTGTAGATAAGTCATCTAGATATGTGAGTGTGGCTAAAAAACATTTGGTGTAGCTGTTTACTCTGTAAGTGCTCAGTGACCTTCAACGCAGCTTTCACCACTGTCAAATGGAAAGAGTAGTCAGTGGCTCTCATCTCTGTCCAGGGCTATGTCTGGCTCCTCAGCTTCTGCTCCTCTCTGAATCTGAATTCTGCTGGGACACTGAGAATGGTCTGGCATCCTTCCTGATAACTTCATATGAGGGGTAATTCTTGGTTCCTTGGTGCCACAGGACCAGTTTCCAGGCATATTCCATGGCACTAGCATCTTGGGTATGAATTGTTTGGGTGTGGATTGTGTGGCTTGAATTGGTACAGTGTTCTTTTGCACCCTGCCTTTAATCTCTCCCCGGGGTAACAATGGTGTGGCGATTGTGTGTCAGGGACCTCATATAGATAGACTGTTCAGCTCAGTGTCCTGAAACATCCTACTGGGAAGAATTAACTGTTTTATGAAGGTTTATGGATTTTTATCCTCCCTCTCAGAGTAGCAACTGCAGAAAAATGCATGTGAAAGCCTAGATGAGGGCCATGTTTGCTTTCTATTTAAATCTTACTTTATCAGATATACCTACAATAAATTGATCAAGTCAGAGCAAACAATCTGGCCAGGGCTTTAAATTGACCTTTTTTTGAAAAACCTTTCCTCCCACTTCTGCTACACACAGTCTGGGAAAGTATTCATTTTTTGAATGATAATAGTTACTTATTTTTCTGAGCTTCCAGTACATTATGGGTCTGTTCTAAACCTTGTTTTAGTGTGTTTTAGATATAAGAATATCTATAATATAATATAATATTGTAAGGTAAGATAAGATAGTAGCATAATATAATTAATATAATTTTCTTATTTCTATCCTTCTCCTTCATCCCAACTACTTACCCTTTCTTTCTCCTTCCCCTTCTCTTTCTCTATCCTCTGAAGTTAAAGAGAGCTTGTTTATTTGGCTGTAGCAATTTCCACACTACAAAATAACTTTTCTGTGAAACTGCATTGAGAAACACAAAAGAAAGCACCAGTCTTACTCAGAAAAAAAGTGCCACTTCATCCAGATTCAATTTCCCCACTAAATTGACTTAAATATCAAAACTTTCCAGTTAATGACTATCCATCTATTGCTTTCTCCCCCATGAAAGCAAATAACTTTCTTTCAACTTGTCTCAAACCAAGTCAAAAGAAAAAAAATCTGCACAGGCACACTCAGAAAGTTTGACTTTGGTAAACTGTTGCATTGTTAACTACTATCATCTCACTTGCTGTCACAATACATATAATCTGTAGCTTCTCTGAATTAGTCTTCAGTCCTGCTGTATTGGCTCAAGTTGCTATAACAAGTATAGCTGACTGAGTGGCATAAACAACAAACTTGTATAGCTATTGCCTAGAAGTTTAAAATCAAAAGTGATTTTGATTTTATCTGTTCTTATTAAGGTCCTATTTCTCTTGAAACTTTCTTTGGCTTAAAGATGACTGTCTTTCTGCTGTATCCTCCTATATATAGAGACCTTTTCTTTCTCCCTCTTCTGATATGCATAATAATGTCATCGAAAGGATCACACCTTTATGATTTCATCTACTATCAATTATTGCCAAACTCCAAATACCATCACATTACAGTCTAAATCTTCAACAAATACATTTTAAAGGACTATAAACATTATGTTTCTAACACCTGCTTTCTATACATACTGCTTTGTCTCGGGTTATATGTCCTTCAGGAAAGTCTGCTAAGTATGCCACTCCTTCTAGCCTCAAAACACTATGTACCTTTCCTTTTTGCCATTCCTACGGAGTAATTTGTTCTTATATGAGAAAATTTGACCAGTTTCTTAATAGAATGTAACCTCAAACAAGTAAAACATGATGTCTCACCTCAAAGCTAACTCAGAACAATACCCATGGGTGTTTTTATTTAATATAATAATTATTACATTATATTATATTTTATATTATATGTATATTATTACATATATTATATGTGATAAATTGACAATTTATCAATTGATAATACTAGATTGTAATACTAAAGGCCTTATGAATTCATAAATCTATGATTTTTGGTGATGAATTCACAAATCTGAACCTCACTTTCCTTGATAAAAGGTGCCAGAAACAAGTGTTATATTGCCTAAATACAGAAGTACACAAAACAACAGTCTATTGTAGAGTTATATAAACTCTGAAAATAAAGAAACTTAGCTATAATACCAACTTAGTCACTGATCATAAGTGAGAATAGTAAACGTTGTTTTATGTTTCTTTGAATTTTTTTTTACATAAATTGGTAACCTCTGGGTTTTATGAACAAGGCAAAATTAAATGAAAAACCTCAGCTATTTTGTGGTTCATAAAGATGCTCAGTAAAGTTTTTCAAATGCTATAGAAATAAGCCAGGTAAAGTTCAATAACAGCCATAATGGAAGGGAGCATAAGGCCTTTTTTGTTTGTGTTTGGTGTTTGGTTTTTGGGGAGACTGCACCCAATGGTGCTCAGCAGTTACTCCTGGTTTTACAATCAGGAATAACTGCTGGAAGGCTACAGAACCATATGGGATGCCAGAGAGAATTCTGGTCTGCCACATACAGCACAAACATACTATTGCTCCAGCTTCTATACAAAATCTTCTTGTCAAAAACTAACAGAGGTTCAGGAAGTTCATTGTAAATTCCTATCTAAATAAAAATATCCACTAACATCCTAACTGCCAGCTCCAGTTTTCTGAAGTGTTCTAGTTTCATTAATATAAAACAAAAAAACAGGGCACTATTGTCCTCTTTGTCTATCATATCACTATACTGTAATGCTCCCAGACATCAAAATGACTCATGTAGCAACACCACTGATGGGAATAAATCCAACATTAACAATGTAAGTATCTTTCACATCTGCTCTAAAGGCTGTTTAGAAACAAAACTCCTACATATCTTCCTGAGGTGTGGGTACTGCTCTTTTCCTACTTATGTAAAGAAGAAAATAAAATCTCATATAAAGAAAGAAAAAGAATATGCTGTGCCTTCTAGATTTAGTCTTCTGAGTTTAAATTTCTCCTTAAAGTTGCTTTTAATCCATAACAATCCACCATAGCATGGTCCAAGTAATTTTAGATGTTAATCTATTTTTTATGACACTTCCAAATGTTGTGCCCTCCCCTGCAACAAAACCCCACCTACTTACAAAAATAGGTTGCAGAGATTACCAAAAGCTAAATTCATAAGTGTGCTCTTTATGACACATTCTGAATAGTATTATCTTTTGTTTACAAATTAATATACAAAATACTGGAGAAGTGAGACAGCTTATTTGTATTCACAATTCAAAAGGAAAATTGTGAGCTCTAGAATTTTTTTGCAATTATTATGCTAAATTTCCATCCACTATATCTGACCACATGAAGAAGGAAGGAAGGAAGGAAGGAAGGAAGGAAGGAAGGAAGGAAGGAAGGAAGGAAGGAAGGAAGGAAGGAAGGAAGGAAGGAAGGAAGGAAGGAAGGAATTAGAAAACAGAAAATAAAACATTATTATGAATTTTTTAATTATTTATTTATTTTTAATATTTTATTTAGACATCTTGATTATTATGAAAATTTTAAGAAGAGAGAGCTTAGTTTTTGTATAAGAGAGAGAATTTATTGTCTAATTTTCCAGTTTCAAGCTTATTGACCCAATTAGTTATTGTTTCCTGTCTTTGACTTCAATGAACTTATTGATATCATTCTTTTTAAACGTGTTTTAAAATTTAGACTGGTTTTTATTATTTGCATTCTAAGAACATGTCAACTACCCAAATGAGAATTGTGAAGCTATTAAAATAATAGGAAGAACAAAAATGCATAGCACCATTTTGAAAATATGAGTCATTTGGTTGAGCTAACTGTATGGACAGATTTAACAGCCTCCAATTCAATATAGGTTTATTTCACATCTACTATGGGGTTGATATATAACTAGTAACTTGATACATAACATTAAGTGCATAGTCTATTAAAAATGGGCTGCCTTTTGTAGACAAACCTGAGCTTATTGTATTATCTTCTGTACTTCTGAACACAATTGTAAAGACCTTGAAACTCATTGCATTAGCACTACCCTTCCTTGCAAAATCTCTCAATCTCAATTAATTGCCCAACTCTGCCTCCTCAGGTAGTGTCTGTGACAAATTATATTTTTTCATACACTTCTTTTCCTTTGTGTGGGAAAATAACTCAATGAAGTTTTTAATTACTTTAAGTACTATCACTACAAAATTGTTCATAATTGCATTTCTGTCATAGAATGTATACCACCCTTGCACGGGAGCAATGGTAGGGCATTTGCCATGCACGTGGCTGACCCAGGAAAACTGGGTTTGATCCCCAGGTGTTTCATATGGCCCCCCAAACCAGGAGCAATTTCTGAGCACATAGCCAGGAATAACCCCTGAGCGTCACCAGGTGTGGCCCAAAATCAAACACACACACACACACACACAATAAAGAAAATTGAAATTAAACAATATTGACTTCCCAAGGTCCCTTTTTCGTGACTTCCTAGTTCCATAGTGATCCAGTCTTAAATTATCTTAATGGTATATATGTTCTCACAATAGCCTAAAATTTCTAAAATTCTTGAACAAATCTCAAAAATGAAGAATCTATATTGTTCTTGATGTTTATGTACATTGTAATTTTCATCTCTCCTTCATGGGACACACACATAGACATACTTGCTGTTTTAACCTCTAAATATATTCTCAGCCTTAAAGTTTTATCTCTATACATTTTTAAAAGAGATTGGTTTAATGTGAAGTTTTAGATTCTCCTAATTTCAAAAAATTTGAAACCCATCACTTCACACATACTATTGTTTGTACTCTACAAACAATACGCCAGTATCTGCCAAGATGAGCATCAGTCCCTATTTATATTTTTCTAAAAATAAGGTTTTTACTTTGTGATTTATTACATATATCAGATAGATTAATGTAGAGAGTTGCAATTTACTATGTGTGCATTACTGAATAATATCAATTCTTACAAGTAAGTCAGATCTCTAATTCTCTGAAAGTTTATCTCCAATGTTAATTCCATTCTTTTCCTTTTTTCCTTCGATTAACATCTTACTCCTTAACCAATTTTTCTATAAGAATATATCTACCTTTTAACTCACTTGGCCAACTTTGATGTCAGCTTTTGTTCATTTACAAGAAAAAATACCAGGCATTATGAAATTAACTTTAGACTGCCAGTTAGTGTTATGGAAAATAGAGTTTTTCACTTTCTGTTTTCAAGTAAATTAAAGAATTTTGTGTTTGAGTCTTTAAGAGAAACTAATAATATCTAGGAGTTAAAATATGAGAGGGAAAACCAGATATTTTCCTGAGGGTGTTGTTCTGGAATAAAGAAGTAGATGATCAGAATAGGTATATTCACAAATGAAAAGAAATATACAGGTATTCCAAAAGATGATGAGCAAGTGATAGGCATGAAAAAGATCATCTGTTTCCAGGTGTGGTTCAGAAAGACTACTGGCTGGGTGTCCATCAATATGCCCATCTAGCATCACTACCTAAAAACTTCTTCAGGGTTTACACTAGTTATACAGCCAGTTGACTCCCATATAACTGAATCAAAGTAGGGTAGATATTTTAATATGTATTGATTTACTAATATTAAAAAACAAGTTTGATTTGTGGGCTACACCTATCAGTGCTCAGGTATTATTCCTGGCTTTGTGCTTAGATATCATTCCTGTCAGGGCAAGTCTTAGGGAAATATAGGGGGTTCCAGGAATTAATTTGAGACATTAATGTGCAAGGAAAGTTCCTTACCCACTGTACTATATCTGATCAATGAATAAGGAAAGTTTGAGTTTATCAATTAACCAGGTAACGAGAACATTCTTTGTCTTAATAAAGAAGAGATTTACATATAAAGGTGAATAATATCTTCTTTCAATTATTTATATATTAAGCTAGAGTAATGTGAAAAAAATATATAAACTATATGTTATTACTAAAAGAAGTAGAGTAGGGAACCAGGAAATAGAAAAGTATTTCATCTTCTTGGATTGTAAAAAATAGTATTATCAAAATGGTCATTCTGAACAAAGCAATAAACATACTTAATGTATTTTCCATCAAAATATTGATGACATCTTTCAAGATCTAGAACAAACTCTATAATTTTTATATTAAATTATAAAATTTCCAAAATATCCCAAGAAAGTATGAGAAAAAATGAGATTATTGCATTTCATGACTTTAAAGTTATACAATAGTTTTAGTATCTATTAATCTTTCCCCATTGTTTAACAGCACCATGTTTATTCACCCTTTATGTTGCCTTTTTTAGGAAACCACTTTAATTTATCAGCCTAAGAAATAATTACTACTTTTTCATATGCCTACTGACCATCCTTATATCTTTAATAAATTGAAATTCCACAATGGCAGCCTAAGAAGGTTGTACTGAGACCCAGTAACTTCCACAGATATAATTCTAATCTCCTTTTGTGAAAATCCATGTACTTACTAGACATTTATTTGTTGTCTTCTGTGATTCTGGCATGTATTTGGCAATATGTAGTACTATGAGTAAGATCAGTGTGAACATGGTCCTCAGAGAGTTTACAATCTGCTTAGAGACATAATTTAATAAGCCTTTACAATGAAACTGCAGTAATAAGAGAAAATCAAGTTTTAAAGGAACTGAGAACAAGGGCATCAAATTTCTAGAGCTGTGTAACAAATTGACACAAATTTGGTGTCTTAAAACAATAGTCGGGTATTATCTTACAGATATATATCTCAGAAGTCTAGGTAGGTGGCTCAATTCAGTGCTTTATTTAGTGTTTCACAGCTCACAAAATGAAAATTCCAGTCAGGCAAAGATCTGAGGGATGGGAGAAGAATATTTTTCTAAGTTTATTTAGAATAGAAAAAGAGTTGAGTACTTTGTGAAGGTGAACTGAAGAACTTATTTGTTGACTGACACAGTGTCTTTCAGCTTCAAAAAACTATTCTCGATCTTTCTTACCTGACTCTTAATATCCTCAAACCAGAAATAGTGAGCCAGAAAAATAGTAGATAAGGCACTTTCCTTGTACATGACTAACTGGGATTGTATCTGACATTCCTGGTGGGACTCTAAGACCCACCAGAATTAATCCTGAGTCTAGAACCAGGAGTAACTCATGAGTCTTTCTGTGTGTACTCTCTCTCTCTCTCTCTCTCTCTCTCTCTCTCTCTCTCTTTCTCTCTCTCTCACACACACACACACACACACACACAAATTTTTGAGTCTTTGAGTCTCTTCCTTTTGCTTTTCTCTTTTCCTCCTTTAC
Source organism: Crocidura indochinensis (assembly GCA_004027635.1). NCBI lineage: Eukaryota > Metazoa > Chordata > Mammalia > Eulipotyphla > Soricidae > Crocidura > Crocidura indochinensis. The sequence continues at coordinate 12,799 of PVKC010023572.1, forward strand.
CAGACAATCAGAAATAATTTTCTGAAGCTAACAGACATGGGATTTTAATTATAGCTATAATATAATATTTGCAGTAGCACCTAGATTTGTCTGATTAAATAATTGGGGTGTTAAAATTTAGGAGGGCCTTTAGACTTTGTACTTACTTCAGCACGACTCCTTCACAAACTAAAAATTAAGTAAGTCTGCCTAAAGTAATGCAGCATGTAACATAATACAGTTCCAAAGTAGTAGTAAGGACAAACCAGGAAGCAAATAACAGAGAAAAAAGTTTCCAACAAAGAATCAATGAAAATCACAAGGCAAATTGTGTGTGATGAGGGGTCCATTAGTGGAGGATACTCAGGATAACTGGAGTGAAGACTAGGTAAATGCTCATTAAAAGAAAAAATAGGACTAAATCATGTAGTCCATATGGTAAAGGAACTAGTAACCCCTTTTGTATCTTGCAAATCTCATCTCAGTGAGCTTAAATGTATCTCTAAGTGAGCTGCAGATATATCTTTTAGCCTCAGCAAAAGAAGAGGAGAAATAAAACTCTATTAATAATATGCTCTAAAGCCCAGAATACCTGATAAAATGTTTCTTATTTTCTTGCCTTCAACTTTTTTTTTTGTTTTTCTTTTCGGGCCACACCTGTTTGTTGTTCGGGGGTTATTTCTGACTAAGCGCTCAGAAATCGCCCCTGCCTTGGGGAGTCCATATGGGACACCAGGGGATCGAACTGCGGTTCTTCTTTTGCTAGCACTTGCAAGGCAAGACACCTTACCTCTAGCGTCACCTCCCCGGCCCCATTACTTTGCCTTCAACTTTTTGTGTTTATTTGTTTTGTGTTTGGGAGTCACACTCCACCGTGCTTAGGATTTATTCCTGACTTTGCATCCATCATTCCTGGAGGGACTTGGGGGACTGCCAAGAAAACCATGTTTAAGGCATTGACCTTTCCTACCTTCTTTTTTTTTTGGGGGGGGGGGCACACTTGGTGATACTCAGGGGTTATTCCTGGCTAATGAGCTCAGAAATCTCTCCTGACTTGGGGGACCATATGGGATGCCAGGGGATCAAACTGCTGTCTGTACTAGACTAGAGCAGGCAAGGCAGACTCCCCCCCACCACCTTTTTTAAGGCAGACTCCTTAACCTTTGTGCCATCGCTTTAGCCCCATCCTTTCGTACTATTTTTGTTTTGTTTTGTTTTGGTTTTGGTTTTGGTTTTGGTTTTTGGGTCACACCAGGCAATACTCAGGGGTTACTCCTGGCTCTATACTGAGAAATCGCTCCTGGCAGTCTCGGGGTATCATATGAGGCGCCGGGATTTGAACCACCCTCCTTTTGCATGCAAGGATACCCCGTCTGCCTTCTATACTATCCTTCCACCTCTTCAATTTTAGACTCCTAATTCACATATTAATTCTTTCTAAATATTCTGATTGAACACCTTTTCTGCCTGAAGCTATTTTCTACAAAAAGAACTAAATGGATGAGTGCTCATGTATCAAAGGAGCATTACCTACATGTAATGTCGACCAATAAATCAAAGAACACAGAATAATGCCACAATACTGTTCTTGGCATTTTGGAAGCATTCCTTTATAATATAAAGTGTACCTGTAGTGTGGAGGTAGATCTAAGCTAACCAACCTTATAGAAGAAGAAAGTAGAATGGTGGTTTCCAGAACAAGGAAATGGTTAAAAGTGTGGGGGAAATAGAGAGTCAATGGGTAGAAAAGCTTATTTATACAAGAAAAACCAGTTTAGAAACTCACTATGCAGTATGATACCTATAGCTGATAGTATTTATGAAACAGTTACAAATTGCTAACAGGGTAGCACTTACCTTAAATTTTTAATAATAAAAATAGTAATAGAGACGGTAAGAAACTTTAAAAAGTAGTGAATATGTTTGTGACTGTGAAGATGGTGACATGCATTAAACCTAAATTTATCAAATTTTGTTTTTTGGTTTTTTGGTTTTTTGGTTTTTGGGCCACACCCAGTGACGCTCAGGGGTTACTCCTGGCTATGCGCTCAGAAGTCGCTCCTGGCTTGGGGGACCATGTGGGAAACCGGGGGATTGAACTGTGGTCCGTCCTAGGTTAGCGCACGCAAGGCAGGCACCTTACCTCCAGCGCCACAGCCTGGCCCCAAAATTCATCAAATTTTGACATTAAATATCAGCAACCTTTTGCATGTCAATCACACTTCTTCAATAAAATAATTTTAATATTTTAATTTAAAAATTAAATCTAAATTTTCCATCCTATTCTCAGACTAGTTTTCAGCTTCTCTCAACTGAGTTCTATTTTCCTACACAGAGATTAGAGTTGATTAGGGGTAATATGTGTTACAAAAAAAAATACTATAACTATAATATAATACTATATGAAGCAAGTATGAAAAATATATGAAAAATACTATATGAAACAAGTGGTTTGGTGATATTAGTTATGGAGGCATATACCCTCCTCATGAATTGGCAGGATGGCAGGATTAACATCATTAAAATGACTATACTCCCCAAGGCATTGTATAGATTTAATATAATCCCTCTAAGGATACCCATAACATTCTTCAAAGAAGTGGATCAAACACTCCTGAAATTCATCTGAAACAATAGACACCCAAGAATAGCTAGAGCAACCCTTAGGAAAAGAAATATGGGAGGCATCATTTATTCCAACTTTAAATTGTATTACAAAGCATAGCATGGTATTAGAATAAAAACAGATGCTCAAATCAGTGGAATAGACTAGAGTATTCAAAGAACCCTCCCGAGATATACAATTAATTAATGTTTGATAAAAGGACATGCAAGGAAATGCAAGGAAAACCTCTTTAACAAGTGGTGTTGGGACAACTGATCAGCCACTTGCAAAAAAACAAAATTAGACTTCCAGCTAACACTATGCACCAGGTCAAATGCAAATAGATTAAAGACCTTGAATCAGGCCTGAAACCATAAGGTATATAGAACAACACGTAGGTAAAACACTCTAGAACATTGAAACTAAAGGTATCTTCAAGGAAGAAATAGCACTATAAAAAAGTCAAAGCAGAGATACACAAATGGGACTATATTAAGCTGAGAAGCTTCTGTACCTCAAAGAAAACAATGGCTAGGATACAAAAGCCACCCACAGAATGGGAGAAGCTATTCACCCAATACCCATCAGGAAAGGGGCTAGTATCTAAGATATCCAAGGTACTGACAGAACTTAACAAAAAAAAAAATCTAGCCCCATCAAAAATGAGGAAAAGAAATTAACAGACACTTTGTCAAAGAAAAAATACAAATGGCCAAAAGGCATATGAAAAAATGCTCCACATCTCTAATCATCAAGGAGATGCAAATCAAATCAACAATGAGGTATCATCTCATACCACAGAGACTGTCACACATCACAAAGAACAAGAACAATCAGTGCTGGTGGGGATGAAGAAAGGTCTCTCACTCACTGCTTGTGGGAATGCTGTCTAGTCCAGCCCTTTAGGAAAAAATATGAAGATTTCTCAAAAAACTGGAAATTGAGCTCCCATTTGATCCAGTTATACTACTCTTAGGGATATACCCTAGGAACACAAAAATGCAATACAAAAATCCCTTCCTCACACCTATATTCATTGCAGCACTTGTTACAATAGCCAGACTTTGGAATTAACCAAAATAACCTTCAACAGTTGAATGGCCAAAGAAATTGTGGTACATATACACAATGGAATATTAACCAGCCAATCATGAGATATGAAGTTATGAAATTTTCCTATATATGGATGTACATGGAATCTATTAAACTGAATGAAATTAGTCAGAGGGAGAGAGAAAGAGACACAGAATAGTCTTACTCGTCTATGGTTTCTTGTTTTTTAATACTTTTTATTTTCACCAAATTGGATTGCAAATCTTTCACAGTAATATTTTAGGTCCATAGTGACAGTGAATCAGGGGCATTCCCACCACCAATGTTTGTCCTCCCTCCACTACTGTTCCCAGCATGCATCCCATAACCCACTCCTTTGCCACCCTGGCTGCTAGTTTAAGTGGTCCCTCTGTGTCTAGCTAGTGTAGATTGGGTATCGATTCTGTTGTCATTGGCTTTGGATTTGGTGTTTAAGTCTGATTTCTTTTATTTCTACTCAATATTCATTGAATGTTTAGTCTTGGTAGTCTCCATTATTTACCCCTCAATTTGTAAGGCAGAGCAAATGCTTCAAGTTATGTGGTTTTGTTTGAAGGAAAGAAAAAACGGGATGGCAAAAATGAAACAAGCAAAAAATGGGAGGACTCCTTCTAGGGGTTATAAATATCAATTTAAGATAAGAAAGGGGAAAAGTAAGAAAAAATAACAATACAAAAAATGAAATAAAAAAATACCAAAAAGCACCACAGCAATAAAGACAATAACCAAACAATAACCAAGGTCCCAAAATAAAAAAAAAAAAAA